>RJWH01003216.1:38942-121493 GCA_004363575.1 Solenodon paradoxus | reverse complement strand
CCCTCCTTTTCTCCATTCTAGTTGCACAATATTTTCCTTCCCTAGACTTCTGGCCTTAGTTCAGATTTGGAGCAATGGTTCCTGACTTTGAATTTGACCACAAAAAGTAGAGGCTCTTGATACCCTATGCTCCTCCCAAGGGATTCAGCAGGAATCCCCAGGTTGTTGTCTACTAGTCTTTCCTCCCACCTCTCCTCTCTCTTTCTGTCTCACTCCACCCCACCCCTTTCTTTATGCTTAATTCTATTTCTGTTTCTCTACCATTCTCCCAAATCAGATATGCCCCTTTGTGAGATAGTGTGCAGCAGAGGCTCTGCTGGGAATGCAGTTCTGAAGTCAATCTGCAACAACCTAGGTTGACCAGCTTCAGAGTTTGATACACACCAATGCCTCTTAGCTCTTCTCTCTTCATCAATCTCCCAGGAAGGACTGTGGTCCAGAGGGCTTAGAAAATGGGGACTTAACACCATGGAGCATTTCTCTATCTTCTTATCTTTCATATTATACAGTGGATGTTTCCTCCAGGAAACTAGAACCCTTCCCAGTTCTGCCTACTGAAAAAAAGAGCAGAGAGAGAATTCCTGAACATTTTACCATATGCCAGGCATTTCATTTTGGGTGTCCCTGTGTAATTTTTAAAATAATACTCAAATGTCGTGAGGTAAAAGATGGGTATAATTATATGGCCTAATTACCATATTATTCCATTTTATATTACAGGAAATTTTAGCTTGGAAAAACTGAGTAGCATGCCAAGGTAGAGTTAGTAGATGACAGAGTTAGAAATTCCACACCCATGTCCAAAATCCTTACTGTGTCCACTGGAAATGATATGAAAGCCTTAGGGGTACCTGGAGGATCTTATAATTTAATGAGGTCACCACAGCTAACCCTAAATATCAACTTCAACGGCAAAGATTATTACTTTCTCTGTGCCAATGGAGCATTTACCAGCTTCTGTCCCTTGAGGAGGAGGTGAGGGGTTTGCATGGGCAGATTTAAGGCTCACCCAAGTCTGTGGTTTTGAGTTTTTAATAAAACTCCAACCTTTCCAGGTCTTAGTTCATTTGCATTTGGCTCTGTTTAGCTTCTCTGTTTCTATAAAGAAAGGCTAAGAGGGCCATTTTTTAAAGTCTCCAAAGACTCCTTGGTCATCAGAAAAGTTCTCAGTGCAGAGCATTCCTAATGCCTTACAGAGAAAACAGTGGGCATCATATGGATAACATTTCTGTAGAAATACACATGGGCAGGAAAAGGTTTAGAGGCCAAAAATATATTTCTTTTTTTTTTTTTCTTCTTTGCCAAAGAAAGAACATTTAAGGCAGCTTGAGATATGCGAGAAATGTCTTGTTCTTTCTTTGGGGTGGGTGTTCAGCAGCTGTTTGCTATTTCACTGAATTTACCAGGGCCTGGCATTGGGAAGAAGATGCCAAAAGTAGAAAGGTAGATAGGAGAAAGGACTTCTCGTACGCAGAATCCTGTGACACTAGAAGAGGACCTCTTGCCAAGGACATTTTATGAGACAATGGAATGGTTCCTGTTTTAGTCTTCACAACATAATGGTTTGATGGACAGTAGATCATATTCTTTAGAGTGCCAGACCCTTTGGAGAACCTCACACTTTCCATAGCCCCTCTCCCTTATGGAAAATGTATTTATAAACATGTCCACAAGACACTGCATGGAATTTCATTGAGGCCTTCTTTCCCAACCTGGTTTGTGGATGTCTACACCTGGATCCCAGCTCCAGATCTCTAAAATAGATGACCTTCCTGATCTTCACTCTGACCTTTAGATTTTATAGGTTGCTTCATTTAGATTTGGGCTTAAGAAACTGGAAAGGGAAAGCCAGGAGGGAAATCAATCAGCAGATAAGCAGTCCCCACCCACCCTCCCACCCCACCCCTAGAAATAGACAAGAAATATAGATCAACGGTCAGGGGTAACATGGAGGTTCTATGTCCCCTTCTTAAGCAGAGAGAAGATGTAGCCTTATTTGTGCAGGGCTCTGATCCACCTGCCACTGCCTCAAAAGCTTAAATTGACTAGTCCTGTCAAATCCCAAAGGAGGTAAAAGCCCTTAATCTGGGGTGCTTTGGGGTCAGAACTGACTGAACAACTGCATGAAGCTCACATTTGTTAAGTGTCTACGGAGTGTGAGGTGATGTGAAACATTCAGAAATAAATATCCTCCCTATCCTTCTAAGAGTCTGAGCTCCTGAGGCATGCTTACTCCTCAATAACCGCAACGTCCCACATAGTGCAGCTGGCATGAGTGAGGTCTGTTGGAGGACAAAGTGTGCCTCTCTATGAGGTTTGCCACTAATACCAATCAAGAGCTATTTTTATTTTATTTTAAAAGCATTTAGATGAATAAGAACTAATATTTATTGAGAAATTATTATATATGAACAGTATGTCATCTAGGTTTTTATAAGCTTAATTGAATAAAAACCCCACATGTCATTTAGTGCTCTCTCTCTCACACCTCCCCACATCCCTCCATCTCCACTCTTACTCTTTCCCAAACCTGCAGGGGCAACATGCCTAAAACGCAATTCTCTTACTTCATTTTCCTTACCTAAAACCAGAAACCTTCAATGTCCTCCAACATCTGACACCTGATCTCTGTGCTTTTTTCTTTTCTTTCTTTTTTTTTAAGGAAAGGAGCAGACAGGAATGAAGATAGGCAGGCAGGCAGGAAGACAGGAGAAAGAAACATTTTAATTTTTTGTATCTAGTTGTTCATTTTGGTTGTTCCCCCCACCCCCGACCTCAGGTCACAAGTCTGGTCCTTGGGCTGCAAGTAAGGTGGCTTGGCTGGAGGCCACAGACTTAACTGCTAAGGCACCAGGGATCACCTAGGTTTCTGTGTTCTTCACTGTCTTCTTTGTAGCAAAGTTATCACTGCTGGGCCTTTTCTGTTAGCAAATGTTTACTGCTCATTGGTTCCTGGTTCCCAGGTCCTCCTCTCTGTGCCCAATATCTCTACTGCAGGTCTTATTTTTCCAGCAACGTTTCATTTCTGTAAGGCCAAATCTGAGTCCTCCTTATAAATTTAGTTCACATGCTATATCCTCTACCACTTTAATTAGGATGAATCATATTTTTAATATATTTTTATTGTAGTAATTATTCTACACATTAAAATAACCTCATATGCATAGGTTCCCCATTCCTTGAATACATGTCAACACACCCTGCCCTCTACCACATCACCAAGTGTTCTTCCCCACTGTCCAGTGGGCTCTGCCACCATTTGCCCTCCCACTCCATTCCCTGTTGGTCACCTCAGTTCTGTTGCAAGTGTCCAAGGGTAGGTTTTGTTTCATCTGGTCCTTTGTTTTGTCTTCACAGTCCACCTATGAGTGAGGTCATCTGGTATCTGTCTTTCTTCTTTTGACTTATTTCACTTAGCATCATCCCCTCTAGTTCCATCCATGTAAAACACATTTTTGAGGTAACGTGTATTAACAAAATAATGTAAGTTTAGAAAGCAGGTTTACTCTTCATTAAATATATGATCACACACAATGCCCACCACCAAATTTCCAAGAATCCTCCGTGATGTCCATTGTACCCCTATATGCACTGCTCTCAACCCCCAACACCTTCTCCCCTGGTAACCTAAGTGCTGTTGTCAATTTCTAAGGGTTACTTTTTGTTTCGTCTATTTGAGGACAAAATGCATTTTAACATGAAGTGTAAAAGGCTGTGCATGATCCTGCCCCCTAATAGCTTGTCTCCTCCTCAATTCCAACCACAAACTAGCCTTCTTCCAATTTCTAGTTCCCAAAGTTCTTTTATGCCTCCAGTCTTTTGAGTTAGCTGTTCCCTCTGTCAGAAATCACTTTCCACTACTAGCCAAGTCCTGCTCACCCTCTGAGTATCAAGGTAAATGTCACTTCCATTGACCCCACACCAAGGCAGGCCCCTGCTACCAGTTCTCTCAAAACCCTTAATTCTTCCTCCATAACATGCACCTTCATCGCAACTGAACAGTTACTGGTGGTGGTCTTTGTTTAATGCATGTTTCCTGAGCTAGAGCGAAGGCATAAATGGCATCTTCATGATGAGATTTTGATATATCAAAGTACAATGAACATGTATTAATCACACTGTACATCCCAGGAACTGCCACTGTGTGCTTCATAAACATAATTTCATTTAATCCTTCAAACAGTTCAGTGATATCAGTATGGTATTATGATGCCAGCCTCCATTTTCAGATGAGGAGTACTGAGACACGGAGCTAAGCAAATTGCCAAATATCAGACACCAGAGCCAGGACCACATTCAAACCCAGGCCTTCTGCTACAGAAGTCAAGTCCTTAGTCACTGCTACCTAGCCCTTTACAGGAGAGGAGCCCAGTTTGTACAGATTGAATAAACAGAAGTTCTTCCTAAGCCCTTCAGTATTTAAGTGTATCGATACTCTTTCCTTTCTCCCTTTTAGAATCACTGTATTTGCATATGTGAACCTTACTCTCAGCAGCCCCAGCTATGAAAGACTGTGGTCTTTCAGAAAACACATCATGGAATCATGCCATCACCTACTCAAGGTCTGACCAGGAGTTCACCATTCAGGGACTTCTGCAGTTCCCCCAGCCGTCATTATGCGTGTGTTTGGGTATAAGCACACACGGGCTGGTTTTGCTAGACAAGCCCAACTTTTTCTTTTTCTTTTCCCTCCCCCTTCCCATGCTTCCAAAGTTCCAAATCCCTTAAGTCTTTGTGTCTGACCCAAGTCATTACCCTTGTGGCATATGATCTCTAAAAACCATTTTAGAAGAGGTGTCCAGAAAATACGATCCTCTTGACTCAGTGTCAAGGGACAGCCGCATTGCAAATCTCAGTGTTCTAGCTGAATTAACAGCGCAGCATAGGCAAGCCCTTTGGAAATCTCAGATAGTTTCTCCCTTGTATTGCTTTGTGTTTTGAACCTGATTTTCTGCGATACTAAAAGACAAGTTCGGCACAACGGGTAACTCTGCTTCACAGAAGAGGAAACAGAGGCTCAGGGATATAGTGTGACTTATATAAGGATAATTCTTTGCAATCATAGACTCTCAAGTTAAACCCAGGCGTTCACACTCAACAAGGCCGGTGTGCTGGTTGTTTTTTAACTTCTCTGTTAAACATTATAGTTTAATGATCAATCTGTTGCACCCTCTCCTCTCTGGGTGCCCCCTCTTTCTCAATCCCTGCTCTTATTCTGCCACCTTCCACTAAGGGGAGCCTTACCTAGGCTATGGGTAGTGTTTGCTGGCCTTGCACCCATTTTCTTTTTCTCCTACTAGCACTTTTATTTTCCTTTGGGAAACCACCCTTCTAAGTTTCTCAGTCCATTTGGTTCTAGAAGTGCTGATTCTATCACCAGCTCTAGGGCACACCACTAAGGCTGTCCTGTCATGGTGTTCTGTGCCAATGGTCACTGGGATTTGGAGATGGGTTCTGACATATAAATTCAGTCACCCTCAGAACAATTTGTTGGAAAAACAATGAAAAGCACTTCTAAATATAGATATATAATGTATATGTATATGTACACATGCATATATATTCTATACATATAGAATATAAATACAAATATGAAGATCAAGAGATTCTCCTTGCTGTCATGATGAGGAGGCCTGACTGGGAATGAAGGTGACATGGAGGATCAGTCAGCCACAGTAGATCCAGAGATGCCAAAAGGCATAGACACAGACTTGATTCAATGATCCAATAACGTTCTATTAAGACATTCATTATTTGGTCACTTGCCACCAGATGTATCCTAATAAAATTTAAATCAGGGTGATTAAGTTTAGATACAGAACTCAAAGGCATTTAATGAACAGAGAAAAGGAGTAGAGAAGAGAGATGAACTTGGAGCCTGGTGAACAGTCATTAACTCAGTTCTGTCTCTAGGAGGCACTGTGGTCTCCCCACCCCAACCCCAGCCCACATCAAATCTATTTGTCTTTCTGGGGTGTACATTCCCAACTTCCGTGGCAGGTGGAATTCTAAGTTGACTGTAGTGACCCTTGCCTTTATCTATCCCCCTCTCTTTTAAGTGTGGGCAGAAGTTGTGAAGATGATGAGATCATGTTATACCATCAAGCAAGGAACGAAGAGCGTCTTCTAAGAGTAAGAGCGAGCCTAAATTGATAGCTAGCAGGAATAAAGAATAACAGTCCTGCAACCCAACCCAACATAAGGAAATGAATTCTGCCTAAGTCCTATGGGCTTAGAAGAAGACATCAAGCCCCAGTTGGTAATATCAGACCTAGTTCCTCCCTTGATTTCAACTTGATGACCCAGAATAAAGTACCTAATCACTCTATGCCTAGATTTCTAACCTACAGATGCACAGTACTATAAAATTAATATAATCTGTAAATTAGGTGATTGGATTGTAAAATAGATGATTGGATCAAATCGTCTCTACAGCTTTCCCTTCAGTTCTGACATTGCAAGATCAGGGGGCAATACCTGCAGGTGCTAAGTGTCTGGAGATTACTGTACTATGTCTCAAGCCCTGGTAGGATACCTGCTATCTAGTCATGGACACCTTCTGGGTTAGGGAATGAAAAATATCCCTCCCACTCAGTTTCTGAAGCTATCCCAACGAGAGACGTGTTTTATTATAGAACACTTTGGCCTGTTGTGTATAATTTTGAAGTTAAGTCTTTCTGGGTGAGCATGACGAATGGGGATGGGGGTTGTCAATAAGTTCCCTTTGCCCCATAACTTTGCACCAGGCATTATTCTAACTGCTTTCCATGCATTAGCTCATTAACCATCACAAAAATCCCAATAGGTGGGGTACTGTAACAATCATCCAACAAGAAAGAATTAGTATCAAACTAAGTTTTAAATTCAGATAGTGGGGCTTACAAGGGTAGAAAGCTTTTGTTTGAATGTGTATTTTTTAAATGGTGAAAAAAGTCCCCACACTCAGTGACAAATCCTACCTGCACACCATGAATATTCCAGACACAGATTCGGACCAAACTGCCATCGCTGATGGGGTCAGACAAAGTGGTATCACGAGTACTGCTGTTTTATTTTGTTCTTTTTATTTCCTACTTGTTTCATGCTTATAGTGTGCTAGAAAGTTTGCTAAGTACCTCTCAAGTATTGTTTAATGAATCAGGTAAATTCATGTACTCTTGAGAAAAAATAAAACAACGGCGAGGCACAGGTCATCTTCGCAATCTTAGATGAAGAAACTGAGGGTCCAAGAGGTAAAAGGATGGCTTTAAGGACACAAAGCTAGCAAGAGCTAAGTTTGACTGAAAGCCAGCCCTGGATCTATGTTTTAATTGCTATACTCTTCCACGTCCAGCTGGGTTGTACTTCCCAAACTGTACAACAAAGTCTATGAGCCTCATCTGCCTGAGTCCAGTGATATCAAACTGACATAGACATACATTTGCTGGAGGTCCTGGTGACTCAGGTGTTCAGTCTGCAGCTGCAATGGCGTAGTCCACATAAAGCCCGAGGATGTGGGTTCATGACCCAGGGTCAGAAGGAACAACCGAAATGAACAACTAAATAAATAGATTAAAATGCTTCTTCCTCTCTGCCTGCATGCCTGCCTACAAGTCTTCATTCCTGCCTGCTCCCTTCCTCTAATAAACAAATACATTCATTCATTCATTTTTCAGCTTTCAGGGTCACTGTTTTGGGAAGTTATGGTTGCCCTGTAATTTTACGAAATAAAGCTATCCTTTTGTCACTATTTATAATGTATTTCTACTGTAATTGTCTTGGATTGTGTTGCTCAACCTTTATTTTGTATGATTTTCTTAGATTTTCAGTATCTCCTGGTATCTCCATTATGACACCCCTTACCCATCTCTTGAGTGGAGCAGTCATTGCTCGTCGATCATGGAACCCTCTCCCAGGAAACCCCAAAGCACTTCTTAGCACAGTCCTCTAAGCTACAACTTCCAATCAGTTAGATCTGTCAGGAGAGAGGAAACCTAAATGCCAGTCCTGCATAGTCTTCCCTGGAGACCCGTGAGGCCCTCTGTTGATCCTAGAGATAAGAGCATGCCTATCTCATGGCAGGATCAAATAAAAAGAATGATCTGAATTTTGGATGAGGATATCTTTACCTTTCTATCCTGAAAGTCAACACCACAGAGCTTTTATCATTCTCTGTGTTTTATCACAGATGTCAACACAGAAAATTGTTTACGGATCCTAGGTCCTTGCTGCTTTGTAAAATAGGGTACAGATGACATCCAGGTCTATTTATAGAGATCAAATGCTCTCTCACTGACATGTGGACATGGTAGACTTCACTCTACTTGGGCAGGTATCCCAAGATACAAATTGAGGTCTGCTGGATTAAACAGGGTAAACAGAGTCATGGTTAATGAATTTAGTCATTGTTCTTCTCTGCTAGGACATTTTTCTGTATTAGATCTTGCTGGTAATAATGCTGCTAAGTAATCAGACCATGATACAACCAAGCTATGTACTTTTCTATGCTAATCATCTTGCAGGATTGCTACACACCCCAGGGGGCTACAATAACTTCAGACAGACTTTGAATGGGTGTAGTTAATCAAACTTGCTTTATCAATTAGCACTCTCTTGCTGGTAAATGACAAGAAATTCATACAAAATTGCCTGGGGCAAAAGAAGAAATCTGTTGGTTGGTGGAACCAAAAAACCCAGACATGAACTTGCTTCAGGCTTGGCTCCATGTCACCAGTTGTATCTCGCTTCTTCCAGTTCTCTCCCTGTGTTGGCTTAGCCCTCAGGCAGACTTCCTCCTCACAGAGCTAGGACACCAGCATCCTCTGATCCCAACGGCTGCAACCAAAGTCCTAAAACTGTTCAACAGACTACAACAGGCTTGTGTTCCCATTTCTTAATCTCCAGCCTGATGTTCCGAGGTTCCGAATCCAGGAAATGGGTCAGTAGCGCCTCAACCAGAGGGAGTCAGGAGAATAGGTAGGCCCTCCAAAGAAATCGAGGTGTCAATCCCAGAAATATGAAGAAGAGATAAGTGCTGCAAAAACAACACATGTCTGCATCACCAGCCTGTTTGGCTCTAGTCGTATCTGGTCATAAGTCCTGCCTAGGAAAACACGAACGCAAGTACTTTTGAATCTTAAATTATGTCTGAAAACCATTGACTTGAAAGTATGAGTGAAGCTCAGTGTAACTACCTTCACTGCTAGTTGTTTCACCCTCAGCAACCTCTCAGAACTTATGTCTTCCTCTTTAACATGGAGGTCATATTTTTTCCTCCATCTTTCTCAGAGTTGCTTGAGAATCTCAGAATATTTATCAGAGAGATTCTTAAATACTGCTGAACCGTACACATTTTACAATTCAGTGATCACAGCTAATTTTGAAATATTTTAATGATGTTATTAAACATTACCAAAAATAGTTAAGAATGGATTCTATTTCTTCTTTAACATTACATGCCCAAACTCACAAGTATCACAAAGAACAGAAAAAAAAAAGTATGTGTGATTAAGAAGTGAGAATTAGACATTTTTTAATTGGCTCAAGTAGACTACAGAGCATAACTTGGCATTTCTATGTTGAAAATATCAATAAAATGGCAAAGACCTATGCATGGCATTTCCCACTCCTTGATTCCCCTGAGTCACTCTACTTCATTACTTTCTTTAAGACAATTCATGATCATTTTTAGTCAATATGTTGAGAAATCTATGAGATCGACATGCAAAGGTAAAGAATCTAAGAAATGATTTCAGAAGCTCATGATTTTCTTGATGGTTAATTTTAGGTATCAGTTTGACTGGGCCACAGGATGCCAATATGTGGGTCAAAACTTATTCTAGATGTTTCCCAAAAGCTTGTTTAAATTCGTGGACAGAGTAAAGCAGATTGTCCTTCCTCTGGGGGTGGAACTTATCTAAAAGGCTGATGCTTCATAACTTCAGTAAGAGAGAATTCTCCCTGCCCTACTGCCTCCAAAAAGGAACAATGGCTTTTTCCTCTCTTTGGTCTTGACCTGCAATACATTTTTATGTATGTATGTATGTATAAATATGGGTACATATATAATGTCTCCATACACACACATATAGGTATATATATATATATCCTGATAAACTAGAGAATCCTAACTAATATAGACCCTAGGAAATCATTTAAAACCTGAGAAGACTGAATGAAAACATTTCAAGTACCTTCTAAGTCTGTGAGCCAGTGAGACATGAGCTCTGGTGAACATTTAGGACCTAATTGTGATGGCAATCTGCTGGCTCACCTGTAGGAGCCATAGACTCACCATCAGGTGCAGAATGAAAGCTGACGCCCTGATCGCCTCTCTATGACAACAGAATGTAGGCTGATATATTTCTCTGATGGACAGAGCCCAGGGCTGATAATCATCCACTTTCTATCCTAAGCATCATTGCCAACGTTCTAAAAAGCTTTTGATAAATGCTGTCAGCAGGTTCTAAGGTCTCACAGAGATATTTAGGGTTAATATTTGAAACTGATGCACTGTGGTAGAATAGTGGTTAGATCTGCTGCCTCCAGATGAGCATAGTCAATATACATCCCAAGGACCCAAGTTCACATCCCAGGACGCGGGGGTGGGGGTGGGGGTGGGGGAACAACCAAGATGAACAATTAAAAGTAAATTTAAAAAATAAACAAAATGTTCCTTCCTGCCTGCCTACTTGCCTTCGTTCCTACCGGTACCTTTCTTTTAATATATATATACATATATATATAAATATACATATAAATATATATGAAACTACCTATAGAGTAATGGAACATTATGGGAAAATGGTTCCATGTTATTATATAGACTTCATATAGTGATAAATAGTATAATCATTGGAGATGGATGAACTTAGGTTCCCATTCCCCCTCTGCATTAGTTCAGTTGGGCCAGATTGCTTCTCCTCTTTGAGATTCACTTTCCTCATTTATAAAGATGTCCCAGTGATAGCAGGGAGAATTGAGTTAGGAGTAAACATCTTACTGCTTGGATAACGCTGGACCCACTGAATTCTCAATCCAGTGCAGGACAGAATCAGAGTGTGTGTTACCTTATTACCTGGGACGTAAGGTTCAGAAAGTGGTTTGCAAGGGGTAGGCTCAAGGTGAAAGTCCAGATCCTGGAGCTGCATCTGGCACAGACCACATGTTCACTAAAGATCAACATTGTCTGTTGAGTGAGTGAATGAAAAACTCGACACATTCAGGTCCACCGATACCTAGTCCAGTCTTCCCTTCTTGCTTTCTGCCCACAAAGATAGTAGATATTCTAACACAGTGAATAGCTCGAGAGTATTTTTTGCCTGGTGTCTCAGACTGGATTATGACAACTAGTCAAACAATGAAAACATTTGACTCCCATACACAATATTAACATTATCTTAGAGATTCATTTTAAGGAGAGCAAAAAAATCTTGAGGAAATAAAATGTCCATTAAGAAGGAATTCCTTACATATATCGGGAACTTCCACATGACAGAATACCATGCAAACTTTCCAGGAATAGTGTAGGGGCATCAGAAGTTGGACGCAAAATATTTTTGAGGCATATGATTTCATTTATATATTTACAATCATGTGTGTTTACATAACCTTAGAGGACAAGTCGGTTTACAGGGAATGGGGGCAAATCCTTTATTACAAATCCTTTATTTAATTTTCTCTAAATAAGCAGCATTGGTTTTACAATGAGCACAATATATAGTAATTGTCAAATATTAAGATATTTCTTGCCTGGAAACAACAGGTAATACCAGTGGCAGAGTGAAAGTTAAGTAATAAGTTAATTAATAAATAAAATTAATTTTATGGAAGGAGCACTGCATCAGAACATGAAATAGGTTTAAGATGTGCAGCACTGTCAGTCAACACCTGTCTCAATATTATCATTTTTTACGACATACAGAGAGGAAGGTCAATGATACATGAGAGAAGAGGCACATATTTTGCTGTTCACATTGTCAGAAAAAAAAAAAAGAAAAGAAACTAGAAGCAAGAAAAAGGCCCAGTAAGTGGTCAGCTCCTGCTGCTTGCCCAGCTCCTGACAGGCTACGTATGTCGGGCCAAGATATAACCTGACTGCTCTGAAGATCTCTGAAGGCAGCCAAGGGGTCCCTGAGCCAGAGTCCTTCATTCCCATTGAAAGTCTATAGACAAGACTCACCACAAAACCCCTTGATCAGTGAGCAAAAATCAGACACAGTTCCCTGTTTTGGCTGTTCGCAAACACAGCTTGTGAGCTGGGAAAAGGCAGGGAGGCGTTTTTCCCAACCCATCTTCAAGCACTTGCTGTGTGCATTATTTTCAAATCGGAATAGTTCTACCTGTTCATCACAAACTCAAACTGAGTGGAACGTGGTCCCAGGAGCTGGGCTGATATGCCGCTGGCCTCCAGGTCTCTTGTGGAATGGAAGTGACAGCTCTCTTTTGCAAACAAATACCCCTCCAAGTGGTGAGTCTGGCTGTGCCCAGAATTCACTGCACAAACATCTGTCTCGGGGGAAGTTTCTGTCTTAGAAAAGATCCCTCCCACGGGCCTCTGCAGAAACCTAGAGGCATCGGGACCCCTTCCCAGGATTTCTAGAAAACTAAGGGCACTTTCCGTACACACTAAGAGCCACGTATGTTTAGGATTTAGATTCAGTTGAGACTGTCTGTTTCTAGGCAGTCTTTGGTCTGGTCTAGAGATGAGAAGAAATGTTTCCCAGTGAATGGCGAGTCTCTCTTATTTTTGCTTTTAATTTTTCTTGTTGTCGGTGATATTTTTTAGCCCTCATTACTGTTCTCATGCAATGTAGACGGCATAATCCTCTCGGCCTTAGTGAGCCTGCCAAAAGTAGGACCTGATACGCTGCAAAAGCGTCTCTTACACTTGAGCAGGCCTGTCTTCACGGTACACAAAGAGAATCCCACGGACTCCGGCAGCACCCCCACTCCTGAATATTGTTGGATAGGAAGAGGCGGGCAGTGGGGTTCTAATGTGGCCCGGCCATTCTCTTCCCAGCTTTATTTATGTGAAGGACTGGGAAGGACCTTAAAAGTATTCATGACATTGAATCTGGACTAAGATGAGCTTTAAAGGGCAAGTCCTGCACTCTACTCCACCCCCTTCATAATTTCCTGTTTGAATTTCAGTTATGGGGAAAGAAGGTTAAAACGATTAAAACTCTAAAACTGGATTGGTATTCTGGAGTGTTTCTCAGGCTCCCAAGCGGTGGTTAGCACTCAGGAAAGGCCTCAACACAGCACTCGCTCCACAGAAAGGAGGCTCATTTGGATTAGTTCTTGGAAGTGGCAGCGGGAAGCCACATGTAGTCACTGAGAAGAGACATTTAAATGTGCCTAGTCTGAAATGGTATGTGCTATAAGTGTAAAAAAATGCATATATACATCCATAGATATTGAAGACAGAGCATAAAAAGAGAATGTAAAATATCTATAATATAGTGTAAATTAGTTGTATGTTGAAATGATGGTGTTTTTGATACATGGAGCTTAATAGAATGGTAGCATAATTAATTCCATCTGTTTCATTTTCCCCTCTAAGCGGGCCATTCATTATTCTAAAGGACTTTAGAATAGAAGATGGTTACTTAATTTCTGTAAGTCTGTTTTTATCAAAGTAACATTGGTTTATAACAGTGTACTGCTTTCGGGTACCCAGCACTGTCATTTGACATCTATTTATATTCTAACACAATCCCCACCAAAGGTTTAAGTCTGCTTCCACCACTTTACAATTAACCCTCTTGATCATTTCACCTTCCCCTCAACACCCTTCCCAGCTGACAACCAGCATTCTGTTCTCTGCATCTAAGAGTTTGTTTTTGTTTTATTGGGAATTGTCACTTTAGATGAAGGTAATAACAATGGACAGGTCCTGGAAGGGAGAAGTGACTAACCCATGATCTTGAAAAATGAGTAGAAGGTAAATAATAAATGCTAACAAAACACTCGCTCACAGGTTTATTTTCGCATTACTATCCAGAACAACTCTGGTGACAGCAGTAATTGCATTCCTATTTGCCATGTCAAACTAACTGAGGCCGGTAGCCTTGAGGCAGTGTGCTTAAAATCTAGCCACAGGAAAGGGTAGAACTGGGAATGTAAACACAGGCCTTCCCTCCATCAAACCCGTGCTCGTTCTCTTCCACATTAAACTGGCACATCTCTAAAATGTATTCACTCTTGCCAGTAGGCTGAAGACTTTCAGTTCTGATTCTTCATGTTCTCTTCTTATCTCCCTTTACCCATCACTCACAGAACTGCAAACAGAATTTAATATTGTTATTTTATTTACTACAACTGTTTCTGGCCTCTGCACTCTGCTTGGTGCTGAACAAAAATAGTTTGCCCTTTGGGAAGAGAATGCTGGGTCTGTGCACCTCCATGCCTGTATCTGTGTTTATGAACCAGGCAGGGCAGAGGGAGATAGCAGGTTGCCTAAGTATGGCTCCAGGGGGAGTGGATTTCTGGCTGAGTTGATAATGGAAAATGGAGAATTTCATCTCCAGGTCAGTGACTGAATCAGGTCCAGTCTTTCACTGTCTGTTCAATATGATTACTTGGTGTATAGAAGCTGGGATTTGGGATTTCCCCCCAAATATTTCTCTATTCTCCAAATGTTTTCCCTCCACCCTTTAGCCAATGTTCATGCTGTTCTTTTAGACCTATTTCCACCTTACCTCTCTCCTCATTAATTGAAAATGAAAAGTTAATTCCCACTGACCTCACACCTGAAATGAGAGAAAGTCTTGAGAACAAATTACATAGAAACATAGGATTCAATATCATCTCTGTATATTCCAATATGGCTACTATTATCATCACTGAACAGTATAAATTTAATAAGATATCTTATGTGATTTGTTTTTGAAAACTAGGGTTTTAATCACATGACGAAGGATTTTTGAGTTAACAGTAGTTATTAGGCTGCTAGATGACATTGTTCATATATATCAGGCATGAAGTGTCATTACTCAAAGGAGAGGACACAGACGTACAAAGGAAAGTTAATTCGATTCACGGTGAGGGGACCTGCCTTTAGACTGGACTCTTCTATCCATCTTATATAGAATCATAGGTAAATTTTTACTATCTAACTCTCAGCTTCCTTATGTGCAAAATGTCAATAATGGTTTTGTGTCTTTCGGAGAAATCATATGTCAACTTAATTACTTGGCTGCCTTGCCTGTCCACGTCACATTTTATACTATTTTTATTTTAGAGTCATGGTCTGCAAGGTGCATAAATAAAATCTAAGAGATGGAAAGACAATTTATTGTGAGTTTTGGAATATTATGAAGCTATTTCTATTTTTCTCATCCTTCAGAATTCTTCTTCTGTAATAAGTGATAGAAATGTAGTATATGTTGATAGCAAAATTTGTATATTTATTCATATAACATTAGTGAATAACTGCATTACACATATAGAAAGCATGTACTTATGGCATGTTTATCACCAGGGACACCCTATAGAAAGTATTACCAAGACCAATGTTGTAAAAGAACTTCGAATTTTTTTAAATGTGGAGTTTAAAGATAAAGAAGGTGAAGGTAGATTAACCAATTATAATGCAAGATCATACCTTAGAATATAAATTTTAAAGTTAATACATCACATTGTTTTCATGAATCTCCCTCCTATCTCATAACTTTAGATCTTCTGCTCATTCTTTAATGGGGTTGGTTAAGGTTTGTGTGTGTGTTGTTGAATTTTATGAGTTCTTTATATATTTTAGATATTAACACATTACCCAAAAAGATATAATATGTCCAAATGGCACATAAAAATATGTTACTCATCTCTTGTTATTAGGGAAATTCAAATCAAAACAACAGTGAGATGTCACCACACATCTGTGCAAATGACCATTGTCCTGATTACTATAAGCAAGTGTTGACAAAGATACAAAGCAGAGAACATTCACACTCCATTGGAAGGAGTGTAAAGTGGTGCAACCATTATGGAAAGCAGTAAGAAAATTCCTCAAAAAGTGAAAATAGAAATGTCATATGATCTTATTATCCCACTTCTGTGTATTTGCCTCCAAAACACAAAACACTAATCTATAGAGATATATGCACCTCAGTATTTGCTGCCACAGTTTTACAGTAACCAAGAGCTGGAAAGAACCTAAGTGCCTATAAAGAGATTAATGAATAAAGAAGATGTGGTATATATGCATCATGGAATACTACTCAGTTGTTAAAAAGACAACCCTTGCCATTTGCAACATGGACCTAGATGGAAATATATTAGGTGATATAGATCAGAAGAAGACAACTTATAATTTCACATATATGTGGTATGTAGAGAAACCAAACAAAGAAGTGAATCAAATCAAATAAAAATAGACTCTGAGTCTATAGAATCAAATCAGTGGGTAGCCAAAGGAGAGGGTTAGAAGGAGTTATGAGACAGGAGGAAAACTAAGATTAATGGGGTCAATTATAAAGTGAAGGATAGAAATGAACTATTGGTGGGAAACTAAGTGTATTATATGCAAATGTTGATTTATGATGGCACATATTTTAATCCTACATAATATTATAAGACAATGTTCATTCAATTAAAGATTTTTTTAATTACAGATTTAAGATGATACTTAGCCCTCAAATAATCAAACTGATTTTCAAGTACAGTAATTGATGCCAGAACATAGGAACATGTGACATAAATATGATATAAATAAGACAAAATTTTCAGCATCCATTAATAAATTCACAGCATCTAACATCTAATAAAATATTACCAGACATACAAGACATCTGGAAACTATTACTATAACCAAAATAAAAACTAATGAATAGAATCAGATCTATAGTGTGGGTAATGAAATTTGAATGCAAGGAACTCAAAACAATTATTATAAATTTACTCAATGTGTCCAAGAAAATAAAACATGTCCAAGAAACATAAGAATGGTGTGAAGAGAAATGGATTTAAAAAGACAAAAATGAAAGCCTTAGATAGGATAATAGAGTGCCTAAAATGAAAAGTAAATAGTATTAAATACTTCCAAACTAAAAAAAAAAAAAAAAAAAAAAAAAAAAAAAAAAAAAAAAAAAAAAAGAGTGAATTTGATATATAGTAATGGGAACTTTCCAAAATGAATTACCAAAACACAAAAGTGAAAAGACATAGAAACCTAAATCAGTCCCAGGGAGCACATGTAGAATCAGAACAAAGAGCAAGGTGGCAGGAGGACAAAAAATAGTGGAAAAAATTGTCTTATTGCTTTCAATTTTCTTTAAAAGGTAAACTAAAGAATGCAGAAATATCAGCAAATCCAAAGCAGAAAACCTTAGGAACACCACATATCATGGTCAAATTGCTAAATGCTAATATAAATAGAAAGAGTTAAAGTAATCAGAAAAGAAAGACACATTGTTTCCAAAGAAGCAAAGGTAAGAAGACAACAGATACTTTGTCAGCAATCATGAGGGTCAGAGGACAATAGAGCCACATATTGAAAGTGCTGAGAGCCAACTGTCATCAAGCTAGAACTCTCTTCCTATTGAACATAGACTTTACAAATAAAAGAAAAATAAAGATTTTCGTGAACCAAGGAAATCTGAAATAATTTGTTTCAACAAACTTGCATGATAAGACATGTGGAAGGAAGTCCTTTAGGCAAAAGGACTGATAACAGATGGAGATCTAGACCCACACAAAGTCATGAAGAGCAGCTACAAACTAAATGTGTGAGTAATATAAGACGTATTTTTTGAATTAAAAAAAGGGATAAATGTGTCTAAAACAAAACATGTGAGCAGCATTTTATGGGGTTTATAATGTAACGTGAGAAAACAACAGCATGAAATTCAGGATAAGAGGACTTGATGTGTGCTGTTGTCCAGTTTCTATGTAATACATATATGATTTGATACATGGCTTGACAATATACTGTGATCATTTAAATATGCATGCCATAAACATGAGAGCAAATAACCACTAAAATGCTTGTCAAAGGGATTTAGCTGGCAAACAAATAGCAGAGATGATATAGAAAATTCTCAATATCAAGATAGGAAAGTACTTTATTTTTTAAATTGTAGTAACATATTCTACACATTAAAATAAATTCATTTGTGCAGGTTCCCCATATGTGTAGGCTCCCCATTCCTCAGATATATGTTAGCACACCCTGCCCTCCACCAAATCACCAAGTGTTCTTCATCATTGTCCAGTGGGCTCTGCCACCATTTACCCACCTCCCACATTTCCTACTGGTGACCTCAGTTCTGTTGCAAGTGTCCTAGGGTGGCTTTTTTTCATTTAGCATAATCCTCTCAGATTTAATCTCTTCTAAGGGCTGTGTAGCATTCTATTGCATACTACCCACACACATACTCACATAAACATATATATGTATACATGTATATATGTATATATATGTATATGTATTTGTACCTCATCTTTATCCATTCATCTGACATGGTGCCCTTAGGTAGTTTCCAGTTCTTAGCTACTGTGACAAGGACTGCAACAAACATGCGGGTGCATAAATCTCTGCCAATGAGTGTTTTAGTATCTTTTGGGTAAATACTTAGAAGTGGAATGGCAGGATCATATGAGATATTCATCTTCGACTTGTTGAAGAATCTCCACACTGTTTTCCAGGACATTTGAAAACCGAACAAAGAAGTTAGACAATAAAGAAAAACCAAATAGCATTATAATAGCTATAAAGTGATCTATATTAGTATTACATATAAATAATCAAACTACAAATGAAAGACATACTAGTTAAACTCTATAAAATAGCAAGACCTCACTGCATGATGTCTACAACCCTTAAAGTCAAAGGTAAGTTGAAAGTAAAAAAAAAAAAAGGAAAAAGTATATCATGTAACACTAAACTAAAAAAGAATTTGGGTGTGTCTTGGTGGCTTAGTGGTTAAGAATGTGGCTCCTGCCAATGTAGTCCATTTATAACACAAGGACCTGGGTTTGCAACACAGTTTTAGAGGAACAACAAAGATGAATAACTAAATAAATAAGATGCTTCTTCCTCCTCTCTCTTCCTGTCTGCCTGCCTGCCTTTAAAGAAAGAAAAAAAGAAAGACAGACACAAAGGTATCTGGAGTATCTACATTAATAATCATATAAATTTAATCAAAAGAGCATACTAAAAAGAAGGCATACATTTTATAATAAAAATGTCAGTTCACAAAAACTGCATCTATAAATGTTCATCAAAAAAATTGAAAACCACGAAACAAAAATTTGTTGAAAGGAAAAATAGTCACTTCATATTTGAGATTTATCTATGATTTTTTTCTAAGTAATTGTTAAACATACAGCTAAAATTATTAGGGAGAGTTTTGAAAAACTGGACAATGAAATCAATAAATTTCACCTAGCTGACATGTTTAGACCACAGGACATCTGAATGACACATCTTCTTTGAAGTAAAAATGTAGTTCTAGCCAACGTTCTGGGGCTCCCCTAAATCTGCATAGCATTGAAATGATAAACTATGGAGTACTTTCTCTGATTAAAACATAATTTTTAGAAAACTCTCAACTATTTGAAATTAGACAACACACATTTGAACAATCCATGGATCCAAGAAGAAATCAGAAAGGATGTTAGAAAACATTCTGAATTGACACTCCCTGGTGGAGCAGCAGTTAGGTCAATGGCCTCCAAAGCAGTACAGGCCACGTACCCCTGGTTTGAGTCCTGGGTCCAGGGGTGAACAGCTAGTGTGAACAACTAAGTTAAAATAAAGAAGTAAAGATACTTCCTCCTCCTTTCACTTCCTGCCTGCCTACTTGCCCTCCTTCCTGCCTGCAACTTTTCTTAAAAAAAGAAAAGACAGAAAGAAAATCTTCTGAATTGAGTGCAGATAAAACCCAACATTAAAAAATTGTGGGGCGCAGGAAAACAAAGGTTTAATAAGAAATATATACCATTATACAGTCCATTTAGAAAAGAATAAAGGTCTAAAATCAATGCTGCAACTTTTACATAAATTTAGAAAAAAGAAAAGCCAATAAATCTAATGTAAGCAGAAAAAAACATTCATAAGATCATAGCTTAAAGAAATAGTACGCAAATAATTGAGAAAATCAACAAGACAAAAAAATCTGATCAAGCTCTAGGCAGATTTAATAGACTGTAGAGAAACCAAATTACCAATATAAAAAATGAATAAGAGAACATCACTATAGGCCCTATAGATTTCACAACTGTGTGACAAACATTTTAACAGCTACACAGAATATATTATTAATTACTTGAAGAACACTAACTACCAAAGATCACTAAAAAATAGATACCTAGATGCCTGTATCTATTCAAACTTTTGAATTTATACTTAACGGTCTTCTTCATCCCACACAAAAAAAATTCCAGGTCCAGGTGACTTCAATGATGACATCAACTAAATATTTCAGAAAGAAATAATTTCAGTTTTACACAGATACTTCAGTTCAATATGAACAGAGATAACACTCTTCATTCTGTTTTATAATCTAGTATTATCCTGATATCAAAATGTTTAAAAGGCATTAAAGAAAAAGAAAAATGTACAACATCTCTCATGAACATAGACTGAAAAAAATCCTTAATAAAATATTAACAAAGTGAATTTGGTGACATTTTTAAAGAGTGAATGTGCATGAGTAGGTAGAAATTTTTTTAAGAATTCAAAGTTGTTTTAACAATGCTTGTAATACTGCTACGCAATTTACAAGCTAACTACTCTAGCACAGATTTGACAAGTGAACAACAGTTCACAGAAAGATTGTCGTGATTTTAGTCACTTGCCACAAATTGCTGGGCTTCCAGGTCACCTGCACTTCAGAATAACTAGCTGAACAACCTCCTAATCCCTTTATTTAATATTTGACTGGAATGACTCACATAACCAGTAAAGTCTATTCTTATAATTATCGTTTCATTATGAAGTATACAAATCAGGACCAACCAAAAGAAGAGACTCATAGGATGAGATCTGGAGGTGCTGGACATGGGAATTTCAAGCTTCCTCTCTATTGAATCAGGGCATTTCACATTCCTGGCATGTCGATGTGTTACTTAACCAGGAAGCTCAACTAAATTTTGGTGACCAAAGTTTTTATTAAGGTTTTATTATATAGGCGTGATTGACTGAATCACTGGACATGTGATTAGACTCAAATTCTAGCCCCTGTCCCCTTCTCAGAGGCTAGGTTGATATAATCTGCCTTACCCCCAATACCCTAATAGGGTCACCTGTCTTTCCAACATGACCAGTTCCCACCTGAAACTATCTAGGGGAAAATCATGAATCACTTCAGTAGCATAAGCTCCCAAGGGCCCATCATGAATAACGAGACAGGCCAGCAATCAGGAAATTATAATGGTTTAGAAACTCCATCTCAGAACTAAGTACAAATATCAAACAAATTCTTTGTTATATAATAATATTAAGCATCTTTTAAAGTTGTCTATAATATTAAGAGACTAATAAGATTACCTCAATCGATATAAAATAGGCTTTAAGATATACAGTATCTATTAATAATAAAAAGTTTTCAGCAGGAGCGTCTCGATGGAGCAGTGGTTGGGTCAACTGCCTCCAAAGCAGCAAGTCACATACCCCTGGGTTTGAGTCCTGGGCCTGTGGGGGAAACAACCAGTGTGAACGACTAAGATGAAAAGTAAAATAAAGATGCTTCCTCCTCCTTCCACTTTCTGCCTGCCTACTTGCCTTCATTCCTGCCTGCACTTTCCTTTAAAAAAAAAAAAAAAAAAAGCTTTCAGCAAAGGAAAAAAAGAAATATTTTTCAATCCAATAAAAGGCATTTACAAAAGTCCTATGGTTATCAGCTTATTTAATGACTGGAAAAAACTGAATGTATTCCCCATAAGACCAGAAACAGAGCAAGTGTATCTTTTCTCATTATTTCTAGTCATACACTGGAGCTCTTAAGAGTACTCAATAAGATAAAATGAACAAGCAAGCAAACAGACATACAGATTGGAAAGTAAGCAAAACATCTTTATTTGCAGGCATTATAATTATGCATAAAATGTCCCAAATTCATATTACAACAAAATAGGTTTATTTTATAATGACATCAACACACACATTTAGAGATAAAATTAACAAAACACAGCAATAGTTGTACAATGAACATGAGAAAATGTTGCTGAAAGAAATGTCAAAATATGTGAATAAATGGAGATATGTACTATGTTCATGAATCAGAGACCATTTTTAAGCTATTGATTCCCCCTAAACCTATCTATAGCTTCAGATAAACCCCTACTGACATTCAAAAAGCAAGTCTTGTAGAAATACAAAGTTGATCATGAAATGTATACAAAAAGGCAAAGAAGTGATGACAGCTTTGAAAAAGAACAAAGTTGTAAGTCTTAAACTCTCTGATTGGAAGATTTACTATAAAGCTACAGAATCAGGACATTGTTGCTTGGACATAGGATAACATAAATCAAAGGAACAGAACAAAATATCAGAAATGGATTCAAACATAATTGGTTAATTGATTTTTGACAAAGGAGCCAAGGTAATTCAATAGAGAAGGCATTATCCTTTTGAACAAATGGCACTGGCATAATTGAATATGCACATATTAAAAAGTGAACTTCAACCCTTACCTCATACCAGTCATAAAAATTAACTCAAAATGGATCATAAAATTAAATGTAAGAGCCCAAAAATAATTCTAGAAGCTAATATAGAAAGAGATCCTGGTGACCTTGGGTTAAGAAAAGATGCTATCCATAGGGTGCCTAAAGAGAAAACATAAAGAATTTTCAAATTAAGTTTCATCAAAATTAACATTCTTTACTCCTCAAAATACATTGCAATGAAAATGAAAAGACAAATTATGCCTTGGGAAAAACATGTGATTAAGGATGTCTCATAAGGACCTTGTCACCAGGATATATAAATAACCTATTCAATGCCTAACAAAAAGATAAACACCTAGATTTAAAAGAAAGAAGAAAAATACACCCCGAACAGATTTCTCCAAAATCATGATATACAGATGGCAAAATAAGAACAAGAAAAATGATAGTAAACATCATTATTCATTGGATAAATACAAATTAAACCCACAATGAGACACTGCCACACACCCATTTCAAATGACAAAAATTAAGAATGACAAGAGCAAGTCTTGCTGTCAGGCACTGCTAGTGGGAATGCAAAGTGATGCAACGCCTTTGAAAGACAGTCAGAGATTTCTCATAAAGTTAAAATTTAACTCTTCATTTTCATTCCTTGATATGTACCCAATACAAAGAAAAACACAGCCACAGAAGCTGTGTACAAAAAAGCTAAGAGTTTCATAACAATAATCAGAACTGGAAGGCTAAATGTTCATCAGCTGGTGAACAGATAAGCAAATTGTTTTATAAACATAAAAAAGGGATCAGGGTAAAACTAATGACATGTAACACTATATATGAATTAGAAGACTTTTAGGCGATGTGAAAGAAGCTAGCCACGAAAGTCTGCTGCTTGATTCCAGATCAGTTTGAAATCAGACCACGATTACAAGTGGAGGGATGGGGAAGAGAGGTTGACTATCATAAGTCACAAAGGATTCATCGCGGGTAAAAGAAAATAATTTTAATCTTGATTATGTTAGTGGGTGCATGACTATCTATGTTTGTCAAAACTGATTGAACTGTGTACTTGAAATTGATGACTTATACGTAAATTATGACTTAATAAAGCTGATTTTTAAAAATGAGTATGAATGTCAGCGAAAAGTCTAGATGGAGATATAGTCCACGTTGACAGTGGGGATCTCTTGGTTCAGTTTTAGGGATGTTTTTTTTCCCCTTCATGCTGGCATTCGCTTACTTATTTATATATTCAGAATCGAATTAATTAGTCCCAGACATTCTCTAATTTGTTGGCAATACAATGGTTGGCAAGATAGACATAGCTTTTGCTACCAGGCACCAAACACACAAGCCCACTGCTTCTTCTCTGATTGTCCTAATCTTTCTACAATGAACATTTTATCTTTGTGAGAGCAAGGAGAAAAATCCCCAATAACTTCAAAATGATCGTGTCTTTCAATCCTCTTTTTGTTTGCTTTTGTGATTCTCTACTGGGCTACTTTCGCGATCACCAGCATACGTTTTGTATACAGAATGCATTGTGCAGGTCAACTGCTGTCACTATGAAAAACATGAAGAAATGAGAATCTGACTGCTTCCCAATATGTTACAGAAAGCACATGACATACTTCACATTTTACACAAGATGAGTCAATATTGACATTTTAAATAGTTGCAGTATTTATTTAAGTAGATGCCTTATTTCGGCAATCTGAGCAGAAAAGAGGAGAAAATGGACTGATATATTAGGATGGAATGTGTCATTAAGTAGAGTGTGCATGTTCTAATAATACAGTCATTATAAACTTCCTGTAAAATTACACAGCTCCAGATGGATGAAACCATGTCAATTCAATCATTTGCTGCAATATTCAGATTTTACAGATGCATAGTGACCTCTGAGAAGGAATGACCTATTGAAGACCCCACTGCTCATTACAGGAAGAGTCAGAGTAGAATATAGGTATCTTAATGACACAGATTCCAGGTCATACAGATGGCTAGGACTTTGGAACCTGGAATTTACCAGGGTTTTAAATGATATGGCACATGTTTGACATTTTACCACCTCCACTCTCAGGTCTCTGGTTGACATACTATCAATCACCACGCACCTTCTGAATGAACTCTGACACAGCCTCAGAATCCTCCTAACAGTTATCCCCATAATTACTACCATAAATCAGAGTTTCCACTTGAGTTGAAACTCATGTGAAGCATAAACACACACAAATACATATACACATGGACCTCATATCATACTTATAGCAACCCCAATGTCTTCTCAAATAAGTTTTTTCTTTCCAGTGTGTATGCCCCGATCTTCATCTGGAAAGTGATAATGAGAAAGCTCTATTCTAGCCTGATGTGATGACTAATAGAGACAATACCTGTGAAAAGACTTTGGAAGCACTAACATTAACCAATGACAATGTTTTCTCTATTTCTTGGCTTCCATTTCCCTCTCTCCCCCAAAGTTAATGTGGCTGTAGTGTAACACACACATTTCTTCTGCAGAAAACCAGCTTGCATCTTAATTTAGAAATATAGTGCATTGAAAGCAATGCAAGTTGATTCCTTTTTGTTTTGATGTTCCCTTCCCAGTCTATACAGTTGAGAGACATTCACCAGGAATATGAGAGTTGAATACGATCCATCCAAAGAGAACACCGATGGGGGGAAAATAGTATCAAACAATCAGTCGTATGTAGAAGTTAGTCACTCAAACCCTCCTGCCATCTTCCCTTATCAATCTGACCAGTTGAGCAATGAATTTCTCCAGCCATGAGCTGGAGGAGACATAGATACAGTTGGCTGCTCCTTAAAATACTTTCCTACGTGGATAACAAACTTAAACATTATTCTTGGATAGTAAACACAGATATTTGCTGTAAGTAAAGACCACTGTGTGGAACTCCAAACTCTCTCTTTTGCAAGGAGGATGCTTTTGAGAACCCGTTTTGGGTCTTCACATTCTATTTGATGACTAGAATTGCATGCCATGGAGGAGGAGTAAACACTAAACAATTAAACCACAACAAAAAGCAAACAAAGTGAAGAGATGCAGGAGAAATAATAACACAGGACAATGTGATAAAAATTGGTAGGTGGAGAGGAGACACCACTGGAGGTTGGATCTGAGAGATCTGAAGGTACCAGCAACAGACGTGCTGGCAGAAAATCACAGCAAAGTGAGGAGGCAGGAAGGAACGTGGTCCACACAAACATCCCAGAGAGGCTGAGGTTAGAAAGCACAGGCAGAGAGTGGGTCGGTGGAGCAGTGTGTGTAACCGGAGGTCAAAGTGAGGCAGCCTGTTCTTTCAGCAGGATTACACCCCACACGGGAGGAATCTGGGTTGGATTCTTCCAAAGGGTTATAGGCAGTGTTTGTAAAGGTAACATGGAACTTCTCAGTCCTGGAGAGAAGAAACAGGAAACGTGAGCTTTTAAAAAGATGCCAATGCTTGGTTTGTCTGCAAAACTGCAGCGTGAGTACAAGCTGCTCTTCCAACAGGGCTGGTTTGAACCCAACAGGTCTGTGTGGGCTCCCAACAATCACATGGAAATGTAGACACATAAATAAACATCATTCCCTTTCTCTTTACAAGGTCTGCGCTACCTTTAGCAAAAGGCTTGGCTTAGCTCGGAGACGATTAATTGTAACTCAGAGGACCGGGCATGTTGTGAGTGAATTAATGTGCTTCAAGGGCTTTGTGCGTCTGACTTTTCATGTCGTCTAAATTTGTAACCTGTAAGGCTGCATTTCCATAAGTTTTGAAATGCAATGTGTTCTGTGGCGCTCGGAACTCGATCAGGATGAAAAGAGCTTTAGAAAGTAAGATGTTATTATTGTATTTGCCTTCACAAGAGAAAATCGTCAAAGGAAGACAAACAGAGGGGCAGAAAACAAGATCCTACAGAGATTAGCCCTCCCACACAGCCTGCAACCTGAGGGGAGAAAAGGAAAAGAGAAAAGAAAACCTGGTATAAGAATAGACCTTATCAAAGACTGCACACTACAATCAGGCCTCCGTGTGGGGAAAGTTTTACCTTTTTGAACCCCAGAGAAGAAAATTATACTCAGTCGAGGAAGAAAAAGAGTTATTAACAAATCAGTTATCTGATGCTTAAATAATACACCAGCTAAAATGAGCCTTCTGTGCAAATGTACAGTGGAGCTAATTAGCTCAGCATTTTGGCAATAACCTCCTCCTCTTCCCTTTCCTTTCAAAAAGATGGGCTCAAACTATTAACACATAACATCAACTCTGAGATGAAAGAAGTATTTTAAGGGAAGAAATTTAGTAGGCTGGTCTTCATATCTGACAGCTTTTCCAATAGTAAGTAAACTCAGGACTTTCATTAAAGGGTGTGGAGCAGAGCCCAGCTCCGGAAGGTGGCCACCCTGAGCGCAGACCTCGCCGTGCCGTTTACTTACTGCTTGTTTGACTCTAGGTTGGTCTCCCTGAACATAAACTCAGCCATCTACAATGGGATAATGTGCCCTTTTCTCAACACTGGTGGTGTCGATCAAATAAACCATCCCAGGTCTGAGTCATTTGAAACTGTTCAAGTTCCATCTATAGATGATGACTCTTCTGCAAAGAAATAAATATGAAAATTGTCGACCAGTGTTGTCCAATATGGTAACCATTCGCCACAGGTTGCAACCAAGAGCTGGGAATATGGACAGTGTGATGAGGATTGAATTTTTAAACTCATGTACGTTTATTTAAATTGCATTGAAATTTCAAAGCTGATACCCAGTCCAATGAATAGAATAATTCTAAGTGTGTCGGGAAAACTCTGGTATGTGAATCTATGTTTTCAATAGCCTCTAAAATCTAAATTCAGATCAAGTTCTCTGAGGAAAGTTTAGAATTTGTATGGAGATAGGTTTTACATATAACATACATGCTGAATTCTGAACATTTCATTTTAAAAGGGGGAAACTTAGTAACTGATAATTGATTACCTGTTGAAATGAGAATGTTTTGAACATAATGTGTTAAGTAAAATAGATTATTAAAATTAATTTCACCTCTTTCTTTTTGCTACTTCTTTTCATGTGGCTATGATCACATTTAGAAGGGTGCAGATGGCTTGCTTTAGGTTTCTGTTGGAGAGTGCCAAGCTAGAGGGCAGAGCAGGGCCTTCAGTGACCAAGGCTAAAAATGCAAATGCTCACACAATTCTGAGATGTTCATCACCCCCATTTCCTGAAAGAAAAGCAACTGAGAGGATTAAGCACTTGCATAAACTCATGCAGCTGCAAATGCACAACTGGGATTGGAACCTATGCCCTAAAGCCCTCTGTTTTCTTATAACATCAGACTGAGCGAGGCATGGAATCTGCTCCAGTTGCTGACACTGAACAAGCAGGTTGATGGACTCTGGGATTTAGAACCAGCAGGTCTGAGCGCGGAGTCAAATCTCCCTAAGACCTGCTGGGGACAAAGCCTGTCTCTCCCTGAGCCTCAATTTCTGTCTGTCTAATATGAGCACTATCCTAGAAAAAAATGTTTTGAAAATAAGACGTGTGTCACTGGCAGAGGCAGAGTTAGTTCCAGGAGATATGTGTGAGAGTGTGTGCATGTGTGTGTGGACAGAGGTTATAATCTATATCTGCATCTATACAGAGACAGATAGATGAGACAGTAGCAATAGATCTGTTTGTATATGGAGAAAAGATACAATGTGCACATCATTCTCATGTTTTCAAAGATACTGTTTTCCTTCAAAAATAAGTATATTTATCCACAAAGCAGAAAGGGGGACAGAAAATGGATCATGATGAAAGCCATGACAACAACAAAGATCACGAGATGATATGCAAATACCTGGAGTTTGGGAACCTGCTTTAGAAGACATGGAAAGTTTCTTTGAAGTTGGATATTTTATAGCTGTGAGTGATTCGATTCTGAGAGCGAGCGTCTCCCTGGGGTCGTGGTCTCACTGCAAAATACAGTGGGAAGCGGCAGGTGCAGGTGGAGAGAAGGGAACTTGCCCCTTATCTAGAGGAGGAGGAGGAGGAAGAGGCAGCCCGGCTGCACAGGGTGGGGTGGTAAGGGGCCACAGGCATTGCCTCCAACTAGGCTGGAAAGGAGGGAGAATGACCAAGGGAAGGGGAATTTCAGAGGTAGGCGTTCCCAGTTCTGACACCCCAGGCTTAAGAGCAAAGTTTGGAGCGCAGTGAGCCCCAGACACCTCCCAAACCATATGCTTGTTTAAAAGGAACTGGGTTAGCAGACGCCTGTCCTCTGCTATGCAAATGTCATCCAGCATCTGGACTGCAGGCAAATGAAGATCCCTACACAATGATCTCCAACTGTGCCCAGTGGACATCTCTTCACAAAGAAATTTCAACAGTGATCCCGCCTCAGCACCCGCACCCCACCAGCATGTTTTGATGCGATTGTTACATACCCTTCCAGGTCCTGAACATAAGTCAATTTTCGGACCAGCAGGGTAGAGTGAAGAGAGGCCCGGGCAGGTGGCAAGAGCCCTGGGTTCTCCACCCTGCTCTCTCACCAATTAGTGAGGCGACCTTTCTCTCAGCACAGATTTACTGCACACCTGTTTCATGTCCAGCTGGCACTGAGGCAGCCGTGGTCGGGGAGCCCGGGCCTGCTCCCTGGCTGGGTGCTTCACATATTTTCTGCTCCGAGAGGGAGACAATTCAGTGAATGGCTAGAGTCCATCACTGCCAACCTGTGGCCTTACTTCCCGTTCTGTAGTCTGAGATTGTATTAGGTGATCTATGAGGTGGGCCCTTCAATCCATTCATTCACTCATTCATTCATTCATTCATTCATTTATAAATAAGTTTCTGAGTTCCTACCACGTGCCAGGCACTTTTCTATGCCCTAGAGCTGAACTGTTCCAAATGGCAGGCACTAGCCACAAATGACTTTGGTACAATGAAATAGAATTACACTGAATTGCCCTGTAAGTATAAAACACACATTGGATTTCAAAAACTTACAATAAAAATGGATGCAGCATATCTCAATAATATCATTTTCTACTCCTTATTATGTCTCCATGATAGCATTGGGATATATTTGCTCAAATAAAATGATTATTTTATTTATTTATTCTTTATCACCTGCTTCTTGCAAGTTTTTTAGTGTGGCTTATAGAAAGCGTAAAATTACATGTGTGGCTAGCATTTGTGGCTCACATTATTTTTCCACTAGACAGGGGTGCAATAGAGATTAGCAGCGAACAAAAAGGACAGATGTCGTTGCCAGATGAGAAAAACAAAAACACTGAGATTCATAGTCCTCACTGCACTTAAAATTTCATACTAAATTTAATCAAGCAAGTTGAAGGCAAGAATCTTTTGCTCATTTTGGTTTCTTGGGTCTGACTAGAAACACTGATACCGTCTTTGGCGGGGCCATATGTCAACACTATTGTATCTGAGAGTCAAGAAGACAGATGGGAGTCCAGAGTTTGGGTTCTCTCTCCTGCTCCTGACACTTACTGCCTTTGTAGTCTAAGTCACTCCACTTCTTTACCAAGAGTCCCTTACCTGTACTCTAAGAAGACTGGACACAATGACTTGGAATCCCTTCCCAGGTCTGAAATCTTATGCCACTGGAATTTTGAAGCCCAGGGACCGGCTATCCCATCCAATGTCAGCCTTGAACTATCTTCTGATTGATTGGGAGTATTAGGAAGCACTTCTACAGACCATTTCTCTTGCCCAAAAGTGTGTTTAGAAAAAATCAGAATGAAAGAAGATCCTCTAAATATATTGTGTCGAACTTTAAAATACGAACCCACTGAGAAGGGAACAGGGGTACTTGCTTCAAGTGAAGGCATGTGTGGTCCTGCTGCCAGTACAGCTGCCTAGAGAGCTGCTGAAATTCCTCAGGAGATTATGATTAGGATAATCCCTCAAAGATCACAGAAAGAAGAGGGAAATTCTCTCTTAGTCTATAAGAGATAAGCATTGGGTATAAACTGTAACTGAAACTGGGCTTTAACAAACCAGGCACAAGGCATGGTAGTGTCAGGAGTCCCAGGTGGGGCCTGTCCCTGGGACCCAATGGGCCACACAACCAACAGCCTCAAGTTCATGGAGGATCCCAGGTTTTTGATATAATATGCAAATGAAGATATACATACATACATATATATATATATATGTCATCTCTGGGTGCATGTTTGTAGAAAGCTTTTACTTTGTCAAGGTTTATATGCACTAAAATAGGCTACCACTTTGTTTCAACATTGGGCATTTATCTGCTTAGTAAATGGTCTCTCACTGTCTCTCAGAGATGGCAGTCCTGGAAGGAGGTATTTTTTCATCTCTCAGGACACCATATACTACATTTTCTTTTCAAGTGTGAGAGAGATTCAAACGCAATTACTGCTGAAAGAGGGACACATGATAGACCAGTGTGAATGATGTTCCCATTGGGCTATAAAGGAGACGTTGATTAGTGATAAGAATCAAGAAAAGTAAGTGGCTAGGTGACCTTAACTAATATCTATTTCTGAGCTTTGGTTTGACTATTTGCAAAATAAGAATTGCATAATGTCTCAATTCCCTTTCTAGTTAGTAGACCCTTAGTGGACTCAGCTTTGAAGTAGACTCACCTGGGGTGAGATATTTAAATCAGAACCGATTAGGTTTATGTTGCTTGTTCTCTGGTGATTCCAATATTAGGAATTTATGCTGGAAGTGGAACAAGAGTTTCTGGTGAGTTTCATTGCTGATATTAATAGCTAAGAGGTCCTTCAAAGAAAGGCAAGAAGTTTTGGGGTAGGATAGTTCTCTGTGTATTTAAGAAATAGTGAGCAAGTTAGCGCGGTCCAGTCTAGTGGCAACATGACGTGAACCACACATGTAACCTACAGTTTTCTAGAACTCGCCTTTGGGAAAGTCAAAAGAAACAGGTAAGAGTCAACTTTAATATTTTACTTAAACAATGTATCTGAAATAGGTAAATCAATTTGTATCACTTAAAAGTTTTATAGAAACATTCAGAAAGGAAATACAAATAAACTCCATCTTAATTATATACTTTACTCCATTCAATACATCAAAATGTTACCACCTTTATTCACAACAAAAATATTACTAATAAGATACTTTTCACATGCTTTTGTTCATCAGAGTCTTAGGAATCTGTGTGTCATTTAAACTCAGATTACATCTCGATTTGAACCAGGACTATTTTAATTTCTCTGTAGTCACACATGGTTGCTGGCCAAGTTCAACAGGACATCTTGGGCATCACTAGAGAGCTTGTCAGAAAGACGGAATCAAACTCCATCTGAGAAGTAACAACTCAGAATCTGTGCTCCTCTGGGGATTTGTTTACACATTAAAGTCAGAGAAAGTCCTCTCCTTCCCCACAGCCACCAACTGTCACCTGCATTAGTACAACAGCCTATTAACTCAGTCCCTGCACCCTTTGGAGACCTAGCGATTACCTACTTGGTCAATATATTGCCTTCTAGACACAATGGCCTGCTCTCAGTGACACAAGTCATCATCCTTTCCAAACTTCTGAGAATTTCTACATGTTGCTTCTACTAGGAAACACTACAACTCCTCAGTCCTACCTTCTCATGGTTGATTCCCACTAGAATTTCATCTTAGATGTCATTTTCTTGGGAAGACATTCATGACCCATTACCCGCATCCCTTTGATTCCTTAGACCCTTATATTTCTCCGATCTCTGGTATTCTATTTGATTTAGAAATGCCATTCTGTTCTTCCAACAAGTGGGAAGCTCCATAATGATACAGGACATCACCAGTCTTAGTCGCCACTCTTTCCCAAGTGTCTGGCACAGGAAGGGCATACAGAAGGGACTGGGAGTTAATCCATTATGGAAGGGAAGGCGAGAAGGAAGACAGAAAGGTAGGAATGGAGGAAGGTAAATAGGCCCCCTTAATGGAAACTGAAATTATATTTCCTATTTAAAAAATTCTCACTGAAGCACTAAGTTTGAGCCAGAGGGTGGAGAGGAGAAGGAACCAACTTGGATGGAAGGTCACTGTGGCACACACTTTGCAGAACACATTTGCCAGGGGTGGGGGCACATGGGATCTGGATGCCCACTTCACCTCTCGGCACCTCAGTTCCCACCCTGGGAATACAAGTGGTTGACACCTACATCAGGGGCAGTGCAGACAATTCAGTAAAGCATCTGCAAGGCATACTACCCTGTCAAGCACTGTAGAGAGAGCAAGACAGAGCCATGGTGTAGTTCTCAGCATTGCGACCCCTTTCCTGCTCCTCTCCAGGCACTGAGTTTCATTTTCCACTTGAGTTTAGAAGTCAAATATTTAGCTGTGCTAATGGGGTATTGGATCTTTTTATTATGGCCCCACCATTCTGTGAGTGCAGCTTTGCCGAGATAATAAAAGATGTTAGACCTGGTCTCGCAGCTGCTTAATGCAGAAATGCTATGGGAACACACCTGGGGTGCGGCTTCGAATGGAATCAATGATGAAGTCAGCCATGTCCCCAGCAGAGATAAAAGCATTAATATCCTATTTCACCCTCAGCCCACACTGGCATGACGTTGATTAAAATTATTTTCTGCGGTTTGATTTTGTTCAAGGAAATGTGTAAAGCGGTGTGTGTGCATATGTGCGTATGTATGTGTGTATGTGTAGGGGGAAGAGGGGTGGGGGGGGAGAGAGAGAGAGAGAGAGAGAGAGAGAGAGAGAGAGAGAGAGGTGTCTTTAATAGGAGTTGAATTTGATACCTCTGCTTGAAGTCTGATTTCAGATCTAGTTTTAATGGCATACATTTCACAGTCCCATGGCTTGGAGGGGACCACACAGAGGTTTAGTTAAGTGCACAGCCCTGTTTTCTGATCTTCAGTACTATATGTGTTTCATGAGTAGAGGTGCAGATGAGGGCGACTATATCAGAACTTTATGCAAGTGCATAGACATATGCACACATATGTGGGTGTGGACACGGGATCAGCGTGAGCACAGGCAGAAGTTACTATGAGGACTTATTTGACAAGGAAGAGGAAAATTATATATTAGGTAGAAGGAGGTGTGCATATATAAGGAAGCATATCTTTACATTAGATTCACAATCTAAGGGTGTGAGGTCTTGCAGATGGAAGACTAGGAGAAGCCATTGGAAAGGAGGTACATATGAGCATAGGTTTGCTCACAAAATTATGCGTGTGTATGTATGTGTATGTATCAGTCCACAGATATTTACTGAGTATCAACTATCAAGGAGCGAATATGCCCGTGGCCCAATCCAGGATAGAAGGTTATAAATACAACCACCAGGATCTCTGCCTCTGTTGAGCCTGCGGTCCATGGTGGAGTTTCTTAGCCATGGCATTACTGCCATTTGGAGCAACACAATCCTTTTATAGGGAGCGGGCTGCCCTGTGCATTCTAGGATATGTAACAATATGCCTGGTCTCTACCTGGGAATAGCATTTACCAGCTGTGACATCACAAAGCATCTGCAGCTGTTGCCAATATTCCTTTAGGAGCAAAAACCACCCCTTAGGTTAACAAACACTGGTCTATGGGGAGAGATAGCTATTACTCAAGAAATTACAACATTGATTACATAAGCAAAAGGGAGAAGGATGGGGAGCTGTGAAAGCTCACGGCTTGGTAAGCTGGTCAGACTGTCAGAGTGCAGGGGTAGGAGAGCCCACGTGAAGAATGGGTTGGAGAAGCGGGCATGTTGAGCACAACTCAGGTGGCTTGAGTAAAGAGTAAGTCAAGAAAGGCCCTGACAGGAAAGTGAAGGAGCCTGTGATTCAAAACCAAAGCAAAGTAGGAGAGCTCTGCAGGTAAGAGAGGGGAGGAAAGGGGGCTGTGGGAGAGAGGAACCCAGCACAGTTCCCAGTCACCAGAACACAGGAGCAGGAAGGAGGTAGGAGATGGGGCACCAGAAAAAGGCACCCTGAGGCTCATTCCTGCTCAGAGAGCCGGTGTCTCTCAGAGTCTTGTCACAGTGGGGAGAAAGTTTGGATGGAGGTGCATACAGTGCTTTCACCTGAGTCTCCTCCTGAATGAAGAGAACTTGAGCAGGTGTTTCAGATTTAGGGAGCATGAGAATCAGGCTTTTCAGGAGAGTGCTTCCAGTTTCCATCGAGCTTCACCTGAACTCCCCCACAAAACTTCACAAAACCTCCACACACAAAAACACATGCAATGTGCAAGTGCATACATACTCACACAACCTCACCTACTTATAATCAACCTACATGTAACAGGAACATATGAATGACCTTTTAAAATACATCCAGGCCTTTCACAGTTGATATGGTCAAGGCCTCCTCTTCAACTTACAGATGAAAAAACTGCAGCTGTGAGAAGCGACAGGATTTGCTGACAGTCACCCAGTCAGGCCACGATAGCGTGGGGCTGTCGCAGGTCTGGCTGACCTCAGGATGTCTGCTCAACTCACATACCTCTGCCTCCCTGGGAAGGGGTCCGTCAACACCAACCCATCAAGTCAATCCTATCTCGATAAACTTTCACCAGCTCCACAGAAGTCTGCTACAAGGGTCTGCCCCTCAGCCAGGTTCCACACTATCAACAGACTTACCACTTTCTGATCAGTTCGGCCAGGGCCCTCCTCCAGTTTTGATGAGGGAAAGTTAGCCTCCTCTAGGTGCAACCAAAGTTGCTTCACAAATACTCCTCGGTTCCTCTCTGCAGCTTCATCTCTGCTCTCAGAACAGCCGTATTCTCCTGCAGCTTCCAGCCTTTGCATCAGCTGCTTCCATCTCTAGGGAGGCCCTGGTTCCCTTTCCTATTGTCTTTTGTTTCAAAATTCTGCTTGCTTTTAATGACTTAGCTCATTGGCCATCTTTTTCAGGGACTTCACTGACCAGATTCCTGACAGGTACTCACACCTACTGTCCCCTCCCAGACAAAGGTGGTTGACTCACTACCCAGCCCATCCTACCCAAACTCATGGAAGCCTCCTGCTCCTCTGGTTTCTGGGAGCTCTTAAAGGGCTGTGATTTTATCTCTGTATCCTGAACCTGTAAGAGATGCTAAGAAATACTGAAATATTGCATGATTCTCCTCCTACAGGGCCCAAGTGAAATGCCCTCACACGTGTGGCAGGGGTCAGTTCATTCTCAGTGAAGCCTGTTAACACCATGTGCCTGCTCTGTTTTGTCTCCACCCAGTAAGACTGGAAGGGCTGTGATCAGCCCTCTGGCTTCTAGAGTGAGCCTCTAGGGTTGATTCCAATCTGGGGACTTTCTTCAAGAACCCACAGTGGGAAATCCAGCTTCAAAAAGGCAAAAAGGTAGTAATGCAGCTACTGCAAACTTTTTAATTCAAGTGCTCTGATAACAATCTAATTAGTCAGTTTGCTTTCAACTAACACATTCTTTCTGTGCTTCCAGTTTGATTTCTCAAACAAGAAATCTCATTGATTCAGCTCACCCTAGTAAGACAAGAAATTTCATGCTTTACTATCAGCCAAAATGTGAACGCCTCTTATGTCACGTGACTCCAGCTGGTCCAATTAATGTGTACTCTAAGACAGCAGGTAAGAGGGGTGGCTTTTCTAGGAGGGGCTGGGCTTAACAGACAGAATGACAGATGTGTTTTCTAGCAGCCTAGTCAATCACATCAGGATAGGGCAGCCTCAGGGGGCTGAAGCCTGGATACTCACAACCACAAGAGAAGCGATGATACGGAGACCCAAACCCACACTTGGAAGAATACTGCTTCCAAAGGAGAAAAACAAGCAGCTGGAGGGTGGGAACTATGGAGTGAACTCAACACAGTGGGCTTTGGGTTCACAATGTGAGAAAATAAATAATGTTGAATGTGCATTAACACTGGGCATCTGAAAGTCTGGATGGTGTCCTACTCATTTTTATTTCCCAGGACTAGGCTTAATATCTCACACAGGACCAATGGGAAAGGAGTGTCTGAAATGGAATGGAACTCTTAAATACTGATTTAAATTTACCTGCTCTCTCACCAGGTTGTAAGCTCCCTGGAAGGAAGACCCTGGCATCCCATTCATTCTGCCAAAGCCCTGTTAACCTGGCACAGGGCCTGACAAATAGCAGGTGGTCAAATGTCGAAATGTTTTTAAAAATCACACTGCACACACACACTTTTCAGTTACTTTCAGACCATAAATCTCTTCTATTAAAATGGAGGACAATAGTTCCAGGCTCAAGTGGCCAAGCACAAATCCAGGTTCGCCCCTTAACACATAACAGTTGTTTGGCCTTCAGCAAATGACTCACTCTGTCTGAGCCCTGTATTTAAAACAAGACTAATAACACCTGCTTTATAAAGTTGTTCTGTGGACTAAGTGAGTTAATGCGTGTAAAGTCTGTAGAACAGTGCCGGACACACAGTAGACACATGGTAAATTGCATTTTGTTCATTTTCACTCTACAAAGAGTCCCAAATATAAATGCACCAGCCCAGTTATTATTTTTACCTCCTGCTTATCTGGAATAGTTCCAAAAGCTTTCTGGGTTCCAAAGCTTTCAATTAATAGCATCCAAAAATGAACTAAAATGGCCCATGATATCCCCCCAGCTGACACAGACCTTCCCATTCAGAAGTATCCAGGATATAGGTGCTCTCGTTTTCTTAAATATTTTTAAGAAAAAAAAAATTTGCTGGTTATCGATTTTCTTTGCTTACCACAGACAGGCTTCCAGAGGCTCCTGCCACAGTCTGCATTTTATGTGTGTTTTGAGCACTAAAACCAGTCACTGGGCTGCTCTGCATCTGGCATGTCCTCCCCCCATCCTGACCCTGATGAAATGCCAAATATCAGCTGGGAATCATGATCATGAAGAGGAAGAAGAGCATGACGTCAGAAGAACATACTCTGAGTTCACACCAGTTTCTGGGTCCTGTGCTGTCACTTCAGAGGGAGGAATAAGACACGTACTCTCCTACATGGAACTCACAAAATGATCCCAGTATATAGTGAGGGTATTGGTAAAGGATGTGTCACCAAAAGTCACCTCCCATCCTACCCATAGAGTCAGAAGAGACTTCACAGGAAAGAAGGCATTTGATGCAGGTCTTGAGATGTGGTCTGTGTATGATCAGTCATCTTCTCTATTTCATCGGTTCAGTCAATCTGTACCAAGTATCTACTTTGTGTTGGGTTTGGCTAAGATGTGGGCCTACAGTGATGACCAAGCTGGATCTGTTCACCCAAACACTCTGTGTAACGGGGGTGACTGCTAGCGGTCATTCATGGAATGATGGAGATGGTACCTTAGTTTGCATGAGGGAATCAAAGACATCTTCCCAGAGGAAGTATTATTTGAATTAAATTAATAATAAAAGCAAGTCACTGACTGAGTACTTTCCATGTGTCAGGTGCTCTGCTTCATACTTTACACACATGCCCCCACAAAAACTGGGAAAGCAGGAGATATTCTCTCTATCAGTCACGGAAAGCAAAGGTAAGTAGCTTGCTAAGGCCATGCAGGTAGGGTGAGGTGGAAGCTAGGATTCAGTATATAAAGTGTACTTGATGCCAAACTCTTGGTTCTAAATTGTTCTCTGCAGGACCTGTGTTACCCTGAAATCTAGGGATGATCTGAAGTAGAGGGAACTTGCACATATAAAGGCAGAGAGACATGGAAGAGTCAGCAGTTTGAGGACCCATCAATCAATGTTGCTGAGGGAGCTTTGGGTGGGACAAGAAGGGGTCCAGTCATGGGGGTCTCTTACGCTACAATTAGTAGTTGGTGTTTTATCCTCTTGTCTACAGGGAGGCAAGAAAGACTAAGCAAGACTGTAAATAAGACCAGATGGTCCCTGGGAAGATGTATTAGAACAGAGGCTAGGGACTTTGAATGCCAAGTGAAGGAATGTTTGCCATTATGTGAAAATGTCATGGCAAGAGTTAAAAAAAACAAAACAAAAAACAACTGTCTTTCTTCCTTTTCTCTCTGTCAATCTAACCCATGGAGATGGAAGGTTGTGGAGTTTATTTGATTTCAGGAAATGATATATTCTTTGTTTTTTTTTTTCCCCTGCTCGCTCTCTTCATTTTCCCCCTGGACAGCATATCATTGCATGCAGTGGCCTGCAGCTTCTCAGTTTTCACTGAGGAATGTACTTTTGGGGTTGTTGGGCCCTGTAAAACATGAAATTACCAGTGTCATAGCTTTCACGCCCTCCTCCCTGCTCACCCAGGAGCCCAAATTAAATTTCATGCCGAACAATCTGAGCAGCTAGCATGCTCTGCAGATGCCCTGCACACAGCTCTGATGGCACAAGAAGGGAGCCTGTCACCAGACCCCACATCAGCTCCGCCACCTCTGTTTTGATGGCAAAAAGCAGCTGATTTTGGACATGGTCTCCATTTACTGTAAATTCCCCCAAGACCAACAGGATCTGTCCGTTGAGTGTTTGCACCAAGGCTTATGGCTCACAGAGCAGCCTCGTGCAAGTCTGCAGGGCAGGGAACGGTAAACATATCTTGCAGGTTGAGAAGCTAAGACTCCAAGAGGTAACCACAACCACACAGTGGGCTCTGCACACTCTCCACCAGGACAGCAGCCTCCCAGTCTGCATGGCAACTCCCTGCCACAGCTTCCTAGAGATAGCAAGCAAACTCCTGAGAAAAGGCAGACCTTTGGTAGGTAATTCCTTGACAGTGAAAATGGCTGCTCTTTTTCCCCTGTTTCATCCTGCCCCCTTTGTTTTAGACCCATCTTCTCTTCCAGCCCTAGAAGAAACACACTGTCATTATTCCCATCGTCAGCAGGCACACAGATTGTAGGAGTGGAAAAATGAATTAACTGGCAAAACCTGAGACTGATAAAAGCAAGGACCCTTCCTTAGCAACCCAGGTCTCGAGACATACCCCTGATCTACTCCTGCCAGAGAAATCCAGGTGACCTCAGCGTTCCTCATAGATCTCCCCAGAGCTGCCACCCCAGGGAAGGCCTCAAAGGGAGGTCTTTTCCCTGGGCAGATATGAGCCAACATTTTCACTGGGAGCTCTCTTCTCCTGCAACCTTCATGCTACAGGGATCTTAATTTCACTGAGCTTTTTCTAATAAACTTGCCACATAAGTTTATTATAAGGCATCTCATTCTCTTCAGAAGGGACTCATCACAGTCACCCTCATCACTGGCCACATCTTTCTCTCCGTCCCGAGATCCAGCTGCACATTTCCTCACCCTGACCCTGCCAACGTGTACTCTTTGCCTATAATGCTTTTCTCCAGAGCATCCATCTGCCCAATTTTTTTTCCCATTTCCAAACTCAGCTAAAATACCGCCCCCCCACAAAAATGCGGTTCCTTGTCCTCTAATGTCTCCCCATGCCAGGGGCCCACCCATCTGAACTTCTCCGGGTACGCAGACTTCGCTATGGAACAACGCTGCTGCCTTGCTGAGTGAGTGTTTAAGAAATTACCCTGATGATAGACAGTTAATCTCATGAATAAACCGAGAGAATGCCTCTGATGGGTGCTAATGAGTAATATTTCTTCCTGGATTTGTTTACATTTGATGTCGCCTCGCACAGTCGGTGGATAAACTTTAGGGGCAGAGGAGAGGCCGGGGGAAGACTAATCATACTGAAAGCCATTTTGAGTTTATCTAATCCAAAATGTAATGCTTTCTCCGTTTCTCCTTCTGACTATTTGAGCATTCATTTTTCCTGGAGCAAGGAGGTCATTCTGTTACAAAGCATCTCTTCTTAAGCAGGAACTCATTGTGAACCAAACATCCTTTATGCAGCTTAAATTTGTGTTTTTCTTTCCATGCAATGGCCCTAAACGTGTCCTCTGCAATTCTACAGAAGTAACCTAGATATTTCTGCCATGACTCACTCAAATATCTAAAGACATGCCTTCCTCATTTTTCACTTTCTTCTCTCAGCTATTCTGCAGAAGTTAATACTGACATTTAAGAGGGGGCAAAAAGGACTTGCCCAAGATAACAGAAAGGTAGGTTCTCGGCCACTCTCTGGAGACCCTCCCAAGATTCCATGCGGAGTGTGATGGGAGTTCTGTCAGCCTGGCTGGACTGAGTTACACAACATAGCGACCATTAGGCTGGTACCCAGCTGTGCGTTAAACACGAATGTAGCTGTGTCTGTGAAGCTATTTTAGAGATGTGGCTGACATCTACAATAGGTTGACTTCAGGGGGATTCTCCAAAATCTCGGTGCACCTCACCCAACCAGTTGAAAGATCCAAGAGCAAGACTGAAAGTGTCCTGAGGAAGAAAAATTCTACCAGTGGATAATAAGTAGCTCCTGCCTTAGAATTCCTGTCCTCTGATCTATCCTATAGACACACACACACACACGCAGACACACATACACTGTGTGTGTCTGTGTGTCCCCCCACTGGCTCTGCTCCTCCTCTGATTTTTGTTTACATTTCTGCCTGAACCTCGATGCCATGGAGTTCCCTAAAGGCTTGATTTTATTGGGGGGGGGGTTCAGACCCCGAGACAGGACTAGAAGTGGAGATGGACATGGAGACGGCGAGCTCCTCCTTCGGCTGCCGTGGGAGTTGAGTGTTACTGGACTGGTGGTTACCCTATATTACAGGACAGGTCATGCATTCACAAGGGAGCGCAGTGGGGCCCTGGGGGCTCTCCCTATGCTCTAGAAGAGGAGGCCACTCTCACTTCTTCTCCAGCTGGCCCTGGGCTCTTCCTTCACAGCACCAGGCTGCATCTGGGCGAAGGAGCAGACCAGACCAGCTTATCTGCGTTTCTCCCTGAGGCTAATGTGATCCATCAGGTGCAGGTGACACCAGTTAGGCACGCACCTGCTCTTCTGAGGCCGGAGGCTTTCCACTAACCTGGGAAGGAATTTGTTGCAGCAGCTTGCTCTGGAAAGGTTAGCAGAGAATTCCTCCAGCAGCGAAGACTCGGAATGCGTTGAAACTGCCTCGGGACACCACTGAGCACAGACTTAGCTGTGGGTGGGGCGGAGAGAGGTGGGGATCAGCCCCTGGAATCAGTTTCCTTGTAGCTGAGGAGCAGGTGATTGGAACAGTGACAGCAGGCTTTGGGGTTGGGCTGCCTACAAGCTGTTTTGGATTGTTTACTAGTTTGTCATCTCTGAAACTCAGTTTTCTCATTTGTAAAACAGGGACAAAAGCAGCTCTTCCTGTAGGTCAAACAGGGTTAATGAGTGCATGCAAACCCACGCACCACACACACTTCCTTGCACATAAGTGCTCAGTAAACGTTTGCCACTGTTATTGCTATGCTTTTCATCCTTAAAACAGTTGACTGATGCTTCCTTTGTTCTCAGCCCTGATGAGAAGCTATTGTTCTTGGCAGAAAGGCTAGTGATGGAGAACGTAAACCTTCTCACCATTATAGGCAAACCAGGGTCTCTTGCTCTTTGTCACTGGAGCAAGTGACTGGTGGGTGGCCTCAGTTTGCTCAGAGTCTGGGCATAATAATACCCAGCATGGCGGCATAACATCACGGCCATGAGAATGGGGACCAGAGTCAGGCTGCCAGGTTCACATCCCAGCTCTGTCATTTGATAGCAGTGTGGCCTCAGACAAGTTCTTGAATCTCAATTTGCGGCAGTTTCCTCATTTATAGACAAAAGGCAACAATGGTACTCTTCTTGGACTCTTCTGGGGCTTAAAAGCATTATTATGTGCAAAAGGCTCAGAACAGTACCTAGCACTTAGTAAGAAATGGATAAAGGATGCTTCTCAGCGTGCTCGGAGTAAGGCTTAAATGAGATACTGTTTTAAAAATATTGGTACCTAGAAAGTGCACAATGAAGAAACAGGGATGGTCACTGTTGTTGCTGCTTATATAAAAACAGCAAAAATATCATCATCCTATTCTGATTTCTGGAAACTTGATGTATTTTCTGTAAGGTAGGGTTCTTCTCCAGGCCCTCTTTGCTTTAATTCTTTCTAATTTTCTAGAAGATTAATTTGACTAGTCTCAGCTTCAAATGGCTTCTCTGTGAACCAAAAAATCCTCAGTAGCATCCACTTGGAGAATAAAATCCAATTTGTGGACTTCTTTAACCTCCATGATCTCTTCCTTAATGCACGGTTCCAGCTGTATTCCCTGCTCTCTTCCTTGCGTTTGCTGAGCAGCCAAGGTGCCGGACACACTGAGTGTTTTCAAGATGCTGATTCACACTGGACTGAGGCGGCACCATCAGGACCATGTTGGGCTCTAGAACCTCAGCAGCACCCAGACACTGGGTGCTCGGTGTGTGCCAAGCACTGTGCTGAGTACTTTCCTGTCCATTTAATATTCACTATGCCTTATGAGGTACCAATTAATCTCTTTTTAGAGAGTTGCCTTGAGGCTCGGCTGGACGAGATGAGGTGCCCGAGATGCTACGGTTTATTCCTGATTAAGTGGCTCATCAGTTTGATGACCTTACCCACCTGGCTCCTTACTCATTTTATAAACTTTTAATGTGGTTATAATGTGAGAAGAAGAGTAGAAATAGTATGCGGGATGTTATCTTTTAATTTGTAAAAATAGAATCATTTGTGCCTATATTCTTTAGCCTAAGATAGATGTGCGAGATGTACCCATATTGCTGTCTAGAGGTGTAGTCATCTATTCTTATTCCAGTAAACATGTCCTACAGAATGGCCTGTACACATCCATGCAATGTTGGATGGGCCTCGCCACCTGCAAAGAAAGCTTCAGCAGAGCAGACCACGAATCTGAATAGACATCACAGATCATGTTACCAATCGCAAAGTCAGGATTGGTGTCCTAAAGGTGAGCTAAGTAAAACAGCACAGGAGAAGTTGGCAGCCTGCTGAACACCTGATTCCAACATCGTTTTAAAGATAATGTCTAATTTGGATCATATACGCTTACACACAAGACTGAGACTCTGAAGAGATTTCCAAGAATTTCTTTAGAAAAATCTGAACCCCAAAGAAAAGAGAGTGAATTGTTTCTGTTCAAGAATCAAAAGCGATCCCTGTGGATTCTTCTTGTCTCACAACTCTGGCCTCTGTGATCTGGGCACTGTGTGTCCCGCTCTGTCCTTGGACATAACACATGACCTGCCTAACTCATTGCTTCTGCCAGGTACTCCTGCTCAGCTTCCCTACAACTTATTTATCCCTCAGCTGCTGCTGGTGATGAGTGCTGTTGCCAGTGTCTGGTAAGGGCAGCCATGGACATGCTGGTGTCCAGGTGTGCCTTTCTGACCTTACACACTTCTCTGTCTCAGTATTCAACCAGGCTTGCAGCAGAGCGCTCAGGTGTCCAAGCTGTAACTTGTTTTCCTTCTAACAAGCAAAAATATATAGACATGCACTTCTAGGCAGATATCGTTGCTTTTTTATCTCTGACAAGGGGCTGTCTTTGGAAGAGGCTGAATCTGGTGGCTAGTTACCGTCACAAAGCTCTCTTTAGTGTCAATTACACTGAAACACAAAGAGTGTTTTGGAAGACATTCTCCAACATCTTGAAGAGAGCCATGATTCTCCCCATCCAACAGGTTCATTCAGACACCTCTTTTCGGGGATGCATGATGGCCAGTATCCTCTGCAGGTCCATCAGGACATTGTCTACTCAATGAGAACAGTGACAGCTCCCATTTGCACAGCATTTTATCACTTAGAAAGCCCTTTTATATATGTTTCTGAATTTCATGTACACACTCATGTATGTTTTTATCAGTATCTCTGCTGCTGCATTTCTAAGACAAGAAAACAGTCACAGAGGTACAGCTGATACTGAGGTTGTACAGCTGAGCCAGGCCTCAGATGTAGCTCTGTTGATCTTAAATGTCCTTTTAATACATCCTCTCTTTGGGGTTAAGAAACATATCTATATAGATATCTATCTATATATATAGATAGATATCTATATAGATATCTATAGATAGATATCTATATAGATATCTATCTATATATATATATAGATTTTTTTTTTTTAGAGGAAAAGAAAGCACTTTATTTATTGGCTTATTTGCTGTGGTTTTTTCCTCCAGCTCTAGATTGTAAACCCTGGTCCTTGGGCCTTACGTGGTCCACACCCCAGTCATCAGCTTAGTGCCTGAGCTGCCCGGATGTGTCTAAGACAAGATACTTGTCTGTTTACAGAAGTCTTCTGTAGATCTAGAGACCACCTGGTTCTGACCTTGAAGGAAAAAAAAGAGGCTCAAATAGTCTCCCTGATGCTATGCTGAGACTCAGGCCCTCCACTAGCTACCCAATTAACCCTCTGCAGCACTTGTACATCAGCATGGCCACAGAATCTCTTTAGAACAAGAGGGGGTCAATCCCAACCCACAGATGGTTGTGCATCAGAATTAGGCTGGATACCTCCATCCCTGGTTCCTCAAATCATTTCTAATTTTCAAATTCTAGAGCTCATAGCACTCAGCTCCAGCCACCCCCTCCTTCTGAGTCCCAGTAAGTGACCCAGCTTCACTCTTGGTGGGGTTTCTCCAGGTGTCTGGTGTGCATCAAGACTTGAGTGTTGAAATTCTCCAGCCTCTGTTGTCCAAAATCTGGGAGAGATTCTAGTTTCTTTGATGCGATTAAATACTATTTCTGCTTACAAATAACCCTCCTGGCTATACCTCTGGTGGAGTAGATTGCCTTCTGTTTGTTTGGTTAAGAGTACAAGTCTGAAGCGTAAAGTCTTCCAATGGGATGAATGAGTGATGCCTACCACAGGGTTTTCTCTTTGATTAAAGACTTAGTTATCTATATCAGGGTTGGCTAACTTTTTCTGTAAAGCAACAGAGAGGGATTATTTTAGGCTTTAGGTTGGTTATCTGATATCATGGCAACTATTCAACTCTGCTTTTGTAGCATAAAAGCAACCATATACAAGATGAAAATAAATTACTGTGACTGTACTCCAATAAATCATAATGTGCAAAGATCACAAGTGGGCCTGACTTGAACTGGAGGCTATCATTTGCTGATCCCTGATTCATAGAACTGATTCTGGGTAGAGGATCCTACCATAATTGCAGTCTCAATGTATTGTAATCGAGAATCCGCCAAAGGTTAGATATGACATCAGCTATTGGACAGCAGAATTCAATGGCCATGTTAACTTCTCTTCATCTAACTCTCCCACCAGGTAGGTAGCATGCTGGCTTAATAAGGCCTTAATTTTTCTACACAAGTTTTTGAAGTAAAGATCTGCTACAGGGCAGCACAAGGGAAGGAGAAAGTTAGGGTGCTTCTGACTTTCACTAAGCATGGCTTAACCTAAAGGACATTTATTATTCATATAGTTAGACAAGAGTCAGTTGATACCAGGACTGACTGAGTGGCTCTAAGTTTGTCTTCAAGGATACAGACACTTTGCTTTTTTCTGCATTGCCATCTGTCATAGGTTGGCTTCTCCGTTTTGTCTGGGTCAGCTCGTAGTTGCATGATAGATGTAGTATTTCCAAAGATCACATCCTCATAAGTCTGTATCCAAAGAAGGGAGGGAACTGAGCAAAGATCTTCCCTTTACATAGATGTTTTTATGATGAATAAAATGTTGCCCAGGGGTCCCCCAACTTTGTATCACATTAGACTATGTTTCCATCCATAGTCAATCACCAGCAAAGAATAAAGAAGTGGCTCAATTACTTAATTAAATCATGATTTGTCCTCTAGGAAGAGGATATCTTCTCAATAAAACTGAGTATTACATGAAAGAAAGTAAGCGTTGTGGGGGGAGCAGGAGTACAGGCATGGGAGCTGGGTAGATAACCAATAATTTAGATCACAAAGAAGGTAAGGAATACACTCAAGATACTCAAGTGAAGCTGGCACACGTAGGACCCGCTGGGGTCGGGGGACCCAGATGCACTATCTTGAGTTCAAACACTGGCTGAACAACAATGTTCAGTCACAGTAGTTCTCAAACATGATTATTTCCAAAAATCACCAGGAGCCCTTGTTCAAATGCAGTGCCTTGAGTCCCTGACCCTAGGAATTCTGATTAAGTAGTGCTGGAGGGGGACCAGGAATGTCCTGAACAAGTTCCCCTGGAGGTCATGAGGCAGGTAGTCTGCTGCTGCTCACACAGTCAGAATCAATCACCACACTATTTTGCAGCCTTGAGGAGAACGGTGTGCAGAGAGAAACATACTTCCTCTTTGTCTTAAAAGCAAAGATGCACACATGTAAATGCTGGGGGCAGAGGGCTTCCCTGTATTATGAGGAACTAGGATGGGGACTTACAGTCACATAAATATCAAGTCAAGAAGTCCGTGTCAAACATCTCTTACTACATACATCTAGAGCTGCAAGGCTGAGTCTGAAATTGGAAACTTAGGTGAACGTGGTTTGTAAGCTGCCAGGTATTTTACAGACAACACAGAACAAGGGCTTTGAGTCCAGAGGAAACTTGGGCTTGATCCCTCATATTAGACAGTTAAACAATGAAATTTTTAGCTTTAATATCTACTTTTATGAAATGGATTAAAATATATTCCCTATTTTTAAAATAATTATTGTTTCTTTTGTCTACCAAGCTGTACTCATTTTAAGATATTGAAATTACTCTCAGTCTATGCATATTACACACTGCACCCACCACCAGAGTTCTAGTGTCCTTCCCTCTCCTGTCCCTCCCAAGCCCCTGGCAGCCAGCCACCATCTTGTGTCCTGTAAATTGCTGGGATTTATCTGTTTGTTTCGTTTCACTAAAAATATATATATCCCCAAATCAGAGGGCAGTGATGTTTTTTAATGTTAAAAAATTATCTCTATAAGCACTGATCATGGTCTTAACGCCTCTACATGCTTAATAACCGTCAGTACCTGTCACCATGCCTGAGCTCATCTAAACTAGTAGTGATGATGGAATTACCTAAGTTATAAAGGTAGCATTACTAACATTCTCATTTATAGACATGAAACTGAGTCCCAGCTACATGAAATAATGCCCCATTGATGAAATTAGTTGGCTGAGTTGGGTCTCAAACTCAACTTGATTGTTGATTTTTTAATCAATTCCTCCACTAATTCACATACTAAATTCACAATGAACACATGTGGTCTAGTTTATCCCCTCTCCACCACCCCCTCCAATCTCTCTCTCATCTCTCCCTCCCTCCCTCTCTCTCCTCTCTCTCCCTCTCTCTCTCTGTCTCTCTCCCTCCTCTCTCTCTCTCCTCCCTCCCTCCCTCCCTCCCTCCCTCCCTTTCTCTCTCTCTCCTGTGCCCTAGCCAATTTTCAGAGGTCCTACTACAGTAATTAAGAAGGGGAGTCAAGGTGCTCATTGGTGGGACCAGAACATGAGTCGATGTAGCTCTATCTGCTGGGAATTGATGGCAATCAATTTCTGTGAAGGCCTGTCCAAGGCTGCAGCTGCAAAGTGCTCAGAGCTGATCAATGGGGGCCTTGAGCGCAGCAGAGGGAGAGGCAAAGTGCAGGCAGTTTCCCCGGGCCAGCCTGAGTCTGAGCTCAGTCTCCAGGCCCCCTTCCTCTCATCCCTCTCCTCACAGGCCCTGGCAAAAATGTCAGAACCAAATGGGGCAACTGGAAACATATGAGAAATATTCCTGAAAGCTCTGGGGGAAAGAAAGAAAATGTATTTGCCAGAGATAATAAAAATAATGATAATCTCTTATTTATCATCATAACCATAATGGCAGTGGTAGTAGTAATGACAGGGCACCTGTTTTATCATCTACTCTGTGAATGATAGGGTATATCTCTACATCCACAAGGAAGTCATTGAAGGGCCATTGTTTTGTGGCAAATGGAATTCATCACATTTAATAAAATGTTAATTGGTGTGGAGGAAGGACGCCTATTCTTTCTGATTTTGTACATGTGTTCCTTCATTAAAGAAACAGTCAAACACTAGGACGTTAAGCACCAAACATGCATTGCATCTTGCACATAGTAGGTGTCAGTTCACTTTGTAGATGTATAAGGTCCTGTGCTTTATGCTGTAAATAAAAAATTAATGAATAAATAATCCCTCTTGCTTTCAAGGAATTCATACTTTAAAAACATCAACAGGGTGTCTTGGTCCATTTTGGCTGCCCCAGCAAAAAATCAGAAATGGGGGAGCTTTTAAACAACAGTTCTTATGTCTGGCAACTGAGATCAGGGTGCAAGCAGGCTTGGGTGAGAGTTCTCTGGCTGTGTGTAGACATATCCTTACATGTAGCAAGGGGCTAGGGACCCCGTTTATGAGAGTACTAATCCCATTTTAGGAGCTCTTTTATAAGAGCACTAATCCCATTGCGAGGGCTCAACCCTAGTCACCTCCCAAAGGTTCCCTCTTCTAACACTACCACACTGGGTGCTGGGATTCCAACATCTGAATTTTGGGTGGACACACATTCAGACCCACAGGGTATTGCCATGACAAAGATGTGAACCAAATGATTAAGGAGGCAGACGAAGCCTAAGTTAGCTCTGGTAGGACCGGGAGTAAAAGAGATGGGATAATGTGAGCTCTGACTTGAAAATTATATACGATTCAAGGCGGACAGAAAAGTATATAGGTAAGAATGTATAGCAAGTTTACTGCATGTCAAGATATCTGATGGGTCTCAGATATTGAGTGTTGAAGGGAAGAGTTACCAAAAAGGCTGGAAATGTGGGAAGGAGCTGAGAAATGGTCCTTGTTTCATGCCAAGGAGTTTATTCATTTTCCTTTTCCATCCCTTAGTCAATGGGAACCACAGAATGTTTTTAATATGGGTATGTTCGATTCTCATCTAGAAACTGGGTCAACATAAATAAAAGGAAGAACTAAAGTGAAGGAATGATCGAGAACAGATGAGAAAATGGAGGCACAGTGGTTAAGTAAATCAGTCAGGTCAGCAGGCAACTGTAGACCTGGTACCAACATGATGTGTTTTGACTCAAATTCCAGAGAGTCTTCCAATGCCTTACAACAGAAAGGCAGGTGAGAGATGATTTCAGACCCCTACCTCCACCACTTTGGACTAAATGCCCTTGGATAAGTCAATTAAGCTACCTGAGGTTCAATTACTTCCCCTAAAAAAATGGGGGCAAAATTGCTTATCTATTGTGGTAACAGTGAGAATTACACGTAATAATAATATATATATATATACATATATATATATATATATAAAGATTTCAGCAGAGTTCATGGTATTATAAGATTTTGATAAATGTTAGATGTCATTATTATTGATATTAACTTCAAATACCCTCCCCATGTTTCCTTTCTGAACCTTTCTTCTACTTCTTTTGACATCTCTTTGAATACTTTAGTACCTTGGATTAATTTTAGGCATGATGATGGACTATCTGAAGAGCTAATTTGGCTTGGAGGGACTTTTTCACCTTTTCTGAATACACCACCTAGCAGAATATCATAGGTCTTATGAAGAATGGATAAGGGAGATGGGAAAATTTAGAAGGGCATGCACACCATCTTCATGTATTTCAAAAGCTGTCAGTCTGAAAAGGAATACAACTCATTTCTGGTTTGACTCCCAAGGCAAAAACTTTTGCCAACAGATGAAAGTTGCAGAGAAGTTTGTTGTTTTGATAAAGGGAATTTTGATTGATTAGGGCTGACTGCCAATCAAATGTGCTAAATTGTCTGGTATCACATTCTCTCTCACTGAAAGAATTTGAGCTGAAACTGATGACTACAACGTGTATTTTTTCACTGGACACAGAGTTAAATGAGCTCCAGGGCCCTTAATTAACCCTGAAGTCATCTACGCAATGAAAATAAGTAAGTCATGTTTAAATGTGTTAGAGTTTCTAAATGAGAGAGTGAATATAGCCACATATGTACACTGAGAGCCACAAACCACATTCATTCTGTAAAGAATACATGTTTTCTAGTACAGTAACAGACTATGTTCTTTTTAGTTCATTGCAGTCCACACCATTTCCTATTACACATCCTAGTGAGTTTCACCCATTTAACTTCCTGACTCTATGGAAAAAGACCTGGGCCAAGAGTCCTGAGATTCATTTCTGTTTCTGGCTCTATTATTTTTGGTCAATAACCTCCCCTATCTTGGCTTCCATGAGTTATCTATGAAATAAGGGGGCTGGACTTGATGTCAACCGGTTTTCTCTGCTCTAGCATTGTCACCAGCAGAAAAACTCACGCTAATAGCCCTTCTTCAGAAAAGCAATGCCATTCTCTAAACTCCCCGGAGAGGGGAGGATGCATATGTTATTGTCTTTTCTAAGAAAAGTAATTTGTAATCATTAATAAAAATGGATGGATCTGCCATCAGTCGTCTCGTTTTTTTTCCGGAGTCCCAAGTCATTCTGAACAACTGAAATGAGACAAAAATACCTGAGTATTACCAATGTTCTCTGTTGACACAAACACTTTGTTAGGTTGGTGCTCAAAATAAATAAAGCCTCTCCCCCTCTCTTTCAAAGGAACCCTTTCAACAGACCAGAGGTTGATTTGTTCGCTGCTGCTGCTGTCATTCTCCAACAGAGATTCACAGTTGAAAATATGAAGGAAATGACAAGGAAAGAGAAGAATCTCAAAGACTAAGCAAAGGAAATCACAGATGCAGCCACTACCTGGAAACACGTAGTCTTGTCACTGGGAAGCATATGTGTGAGGTTCTTTCACTCCAAAGAGCAACTCAGCTGTGTGACGGGAATTTACTTGCTAATTGTCCCATGTTGGGTGCTCTTCCTGCACCCCTGACAGCAAAGGTCCTCTTACCTGCTGCGGTTGGGATCTGTAATTGTTAACAGACAGCCAGTGAACACAGAGTATGCTGGCGTGTTGAAGATCAGCCTATTAGCTAGGAGGGATTCATTTGCAGGGGACATTAGTCACATTTCAAAGAAAACTGAATTTACTGGTTAATCTGGAGAACTGATTATGTCAGAAGTCAAGGATGATTGTATTGAAATGATTAGAAAATACAGAAAAAGCAAAGAGAAAGATCATTGCCTAAATTCAGTCAAGAGACAGAATTTGCGTATAAACCTCTTCACAAATATTTTCCAAATGTGATTTATATAGATAATGTCTGTAAATATTTTTATAACATATAAAAATAATATAACATACAAATCATACAGATCGTACAAATCCGATCCCATTGATTTGTAGCCTGCATTTCACTAAACATGTCACAAGCATCTATTAATAAGGATAAATAAAATTTTGTAACAATTTCATTAGCCATTTCATTTCCTCATTTCAAACCACCCCTAGATGCCACATTAATACACAACTATGATTTTGTGGGTTTCCAAAATAAACATGCATTAATGGTGTACCTAAAAATGTGAAAACCAAACCAAAAATGCAAACACTCTGGTTAAGAAGGAGCATGGTAAGAGGTAAGCAGAGTGAATTTTGGACTCAAACAGATCTGCTTTCAGACCTGTTTCTATTAACTGTGTGACTTTGAGAAAGTAACTTAACCTTTCTGAGCTTCATTCAACCCCTACATTCATTGAAAGGCACTCTTCATCACTCCTCTCTACAACTTCTAAGGAATTGCCAGATTATTTCCCAAATTGGTTATTCCACTTTGTGAGGCCTTTAATTTATCCACATTTAATCCAGCATTTGTCATTATCTATCTTTTCAGGAATAGCCCTCCTGGTGTGCATGAAGTGGTTTTGATCTGCATTTATTTAATGGCTAATGATGCTGAACATCTTTTCTTATGTCCACTGGCCATTTGTATATTTTCTTTGGAGAAATGTCTATTTGGATCCTCTGTCCATTTTCAATTGGGTTATTCATCTTTTTGTTATTGAGTTATAAGAGTTCTTTATATATTCTGGATACAAGTCTCAGGAAATAACATTATTTGAAAATATTTTCTTTATTCTATAGGTTGACTTTTCACATTCTTCATTGTGTCTTTGGAAATAAAAAAAGGTTTTAATTTTGATGAAGTCTGATTTATCCATTTGTTCTTCTGTCACGTGTGTTTTTGATGGCATATCAAAGAAACCTCTCCCTAACCCAGAGTCCCAAAGATCGACTACTACATATGCTTCAGAGTTTTATAGGTTTAGCTCTTACATTTAGGTTTATGATACAGTTTTGCTGTTTTACATATGGTGTAAGAAAGGGGCCCCAATCACTCCATTCAATGTGGATATCTAGCTTTGTGTGTTGAAAATAACTATTCCCCCACTGAAAGAATTGTATTGGCATATTGTGGAAAATCAATTAACTGTAAATGTGAGGGGTCTAGCCTTGAAATTCTCTTCTATTTATACTTTTATCCTTATGCTCATATCATACTTTCATGATTAAAGTTTTGAAATATGAAACTGTGGATTTTACAGATGCATTCTTTTTTATCCCCCAAATTGTTTTGCTTATGCTAAGCCCCTTGCATTTCCTTATAAATTTTAGGATCAGCCAATTTCTGCAAACAATAAAAGTCAGGATTTTTATGGGGTTTGCCTTAAAAAATAAAAAATCAGATAGGCATTGATAAGGATTGTCTGGAATACAAGGTCAATCTTCATAATATTAGGTCTCCTAATCATGATCATTTTAACTTTTCATTGATTTGTATTGTCTTTAATTTCTTTCAACAATGTTTTATATTTTTTCAGAACACAAGTTCTGAACTTTTTATTAGTTTTATTCATATTTTCTTTTCAATGCCCTTATAAATGTCATTGGTTTTTATTTATTTCATTTTAAGACCATTCACTGCCAGTTTATGAAATACAATTGATTTTTTTATATTGATCTTGTGTCCTAAAAGCTTGTTGAACTTGCTTATTAATGCTAATAATTTTTGTGCATTTCTTAAAATGTTCAAGTCATGTTGAAACAGTTAATTTACTTTTTTCTACAATTAGAATAAATTTTACATATATATGTACGTGTTTGCATATTTATTCATTTGCTTACATATTTATTTTTGCCTAAATGTCCTGCATAGAACTTCAAGTACAATACTGAATGGAAATGAGGAGAGACATCTTATCTTGTTCCTGCTCTTATAGGGAAAGCTTTTAGTCTTTCAACATTAAGTATGCTGTGTGCTGTGATTTTTTTTTCATAGGTGCCCTTTATCAGTTGAGGAATTATTTCTAGTTTGTTGAGTGCTCTTATCATGAAAGGATGTTGGCTTTCTGTCAAATGCTTTTTCTCTACAGAAATTATTATATTTTTGTCCTTTATTCTATTAATATGGAATGTTACATTGTTTAATTTTCATAATCAAGCATTCCTGGGATAAATCTCACTTAGTCATGGTCAATAATCATTTTTATATTTTGGTGGACTCAGTTTGCTAGTATTTTTAAAAATAATTTTGCATCTATATCCATAAGGGATATTGGTGCTTAGTTTTATTTTCTTGTGAAATCTTTGTCTGACTTTGGTATCAGAATATTACCAGTCTTAGAATGAGTTAGACAATATGTCATACCCTTTTTTTTTGGGGGGGAAGACTTTATAAAGGACTGGTGTTAGGAATTATTTAGAAATTTGGTAAAATTCACCAGTGAAGCAGGTCCTATGATTCTCATGTGTGTGTAATTTTATTATCATCATCATCATTATTATTAATTTGACCTCTTGTTATTCAGACTTTCTATTTCTTCTTAAGTCAGTTTTCACAGTTTCTATCTTTTAAGAAATGTATTTTTTAACTCTGTATTTAATTTATGATATATCATTATTCCTAGAATCCTCTTATCTTTTTATTTTTTTTAAATTCCTTTAAGGTTACTAGTAATATCCCTTCTTTCATTATTGGGATTAGTAATTTGACTTTTTTCTTTTTCTTGACCAGTTTAACTAAAGTTTTGTCAAGTGTGTTAATCTTTACAAAGAACATGTTTTGGTGCTATTTATTCTATTTATTTGGTCATTTTTTCTCTCGCCTGTCTTTTGTTTCCTTCTTTCTGCTCATTTTGGATTAGTTTTCTCTCATTTTTCCAGTGTCTTCAGGTGTAAAGTTAGGTTGTTTCTTGCCCTTGTACTTGAATGGAAAGTAGAGTAAGAGAAAATAATAGTTTTAATGGTAACAGCCACTATTTCAATCTCCAGTGAGTTAGACACATATATATTATTGCTAGACTTCATAACAAACAGCAAGTCAGGTATCCTTATTCCCTTTTTACAAAAAAAAAGAAAGAAAACTAGGGTTTAGTTTAGAGTACAAGTTTAATACTAAGATTACAGTATTTAAATATAGTTCTATAGGACTCAAAATTAGTGCTGCTTCTGCTCCACACAGAAAGAACAGGGAAAGAGCATAAAATCGGGAGGCATTTTACCCAAGTTCACTTCCACTAAATGCTCCAACATGGACCCTGCTTGAAATTCAGTCTTCCCAATTCTCTGCAGTCAGTAACTTCTTATTCTTCAGGTCCTCACTACTGCATTAATTCAAAGAGTTTCTCTCCCTATTCTTCTTAAAGGAGGCCCATTTCATTTTTCTATTTCTTGGAATTCTACTTGTTTCTCTTGCTCACCTGGAACATTTGCTAATTTGCTATCATTGAGTTCTTTACTAATCAATGAGATTTTTTTCCCCATCTTGCTTTTGATCTCCCGCCACACCCCTGCCAGTTAAAACACAAGTCCCATGAGACATAGGATGTACCTGTCTTGTTCATTGTTTAATCTCAGCTTCCTTCATAGGTCCTGGTTCATAAAACATGTTCAATACATATTTTTAATTGAGTGAACTGGTAAGACAAGAGATACCTAAAGTCTGCTCAGATATAAAGTTAATGGAATTGTAGGTGTTTTCCAGTAATAAAAATTCAGTCAAAGAAAAAGGAAGTGAGAAACTCACATGGAACTCAACTTCCAGGCATGGCAGGAACTAGAATGTCATTAGGGTCTGCTCTCTTACCTCCGTCTCTCATGTTGCAGAGCTACATCTCCGCTTCTATCTACCCATGTGTTCTAGCGTGTCTAAGGACCAGCTTCTTCTGTCCATCAGGACTATTCCAAACAGTGGTTTTAGCCCTAGTGATCATTGATTTGTATACTCCAGAGCCCACAGTTAACTGAATCCTTCTTTTATTTTTTCAGGTAGTGATTTCAAATTCCAGAGAGACAGAATCTGATTGACCCAGTGGGTCAATGGTGCTTTCCTGGCTCAAGCAGTAATGACCAGTAGGGTAGGGTTGTATATACATACAGATGGCTTTTCTCTGCTCTTGAGCTAAAGGACCAGCTAAGAAGACTGGCAGATCTATTACAAATTTAAAATTTTGTGTTTAAAATTTAAACGTATTTAAATTATCCATGTGGATGGTCAAGTTCACCTGGATAGTAACTGAGACTGAAAACCAGTTCTTCTTGCTCCCAATACACTTAGTTATTTCGGGTAGAAATGGCATTCTGGCTCTCCTATAATCTACCCACAGGTTGATTACCTTTTGTAAAGTTCCTTCTGTTTCATGGGCTTGAAATCTGGCTACCATTCACTATGGGACGTTCAGCCTAAAGAAGGTCTCTTGTCTCCTGCTGCTGAGGAAATTGCATTATTGGATTTTTAAATAAACCATTGGCCAGAATATCCGAGAGCCTTCTTACAGACCTTGGCAGGTTTATTATTTATTTATTTATTTATTTATTTATTTATTTATTTATTTATTTATTTTTAAATTAACAATCCTGCCCTGGGGCAAAATGAAAATGTCTTCAGATTTGCAATCAGTGCTCTGGTTTCATATCTGGAATGCAAGTTGAAACTGGAATTTAGTTGTGACCTGGTCCTGGGACTCCATTTAACAGACTGCTGCCTCCTTTGCATGCAGGGGTTTTGATGGAACCTGCCCTTGATCATTACCAGGGGGCAAGAAAGAAACCCATTCCCCCAAGAGTGTGAAGCTCATTTTCTTCCTTCTTTCTCACAGTCTGACAGCCATTATTCAAACTATGTACTACTTGCAATTGCGGAAGCAAAGGGCACACGAAAGATCTATAACTGTGTAAGGTCTTCCTACCATGCACGGGTCTAACAGGTCAGAGGAGGTTATGAAGGTGCAGGAACAAATGCTTCTATCAATATGGGCCGAGGACACTAAGGCATGTCCACGCCGAGGAGGCATCTTTAGAAAATGATTGAATGACTGCTCTGGTTTCTGTTTTCTAATACAAATAAATTATTGGAAAAAGGCTTCATGCCCCCATTAAAACAGCAGCTGTGTACACTGACACTGTGTTGAGGTGCTTCCCCAAATGTTTGGGTTTGATACACGTACCTAGTAAGCTGGCAAGAAGTCAGTGCCTCAGGGCATGAACTAACAAAATGACTATCTTTCACTTTAAGAGGGTAAATAAAACAGAATTTCATATACTGACTTGTTTATTAATACCTCCTAATTCCAGAAGGATTAACATAGGATTCTGAAGAGTATTATTTTTATAATTTCTCAGGTAGAAATTCAGTTTCTTTATCTAGGCTCGAGTCATAACATTAGAGCAGAATAGAGATTTTTTGAGGCTGCTACCCGCATGCATCCTCAACCCCTCAATTTTGCCTCTGTATGCATTTGAGAAGTGAGATTTGGAATGAGTCAACTGACTTGAATCCTCCCAATTAGTACAAGACAGATAACATTTAGATCTTTCATCTTCTGACTCTATATCCAGCTTTCTTTTAAGGATCTACACCACTTCTGATTCTAATTACACCAGCTAACACCAACCAGGAGTCTGTTCCAGCCCAGGCTCAAACAGATAAATGAGACATCACTCCGGCTGTTTGAGAGGTCATGGTCTAGTGAAGAAACAGAGAAATACTCATGACTTCACTGAACCAACATTTATGGGAGCAATTGAAAGAGTTATCAAGGAAATACTTTCCTGAAAGCCACTGATGCCAAATAGTTTTTTCTCCCCCAGATAATTTCTTTCAAACTTTCATGAAACAGATAATCCCCATACTTTATAAGCTACTCCAAGAGCAGAAAACAAGTTGGACAGCTACTTCATTCATGGTAGGTAACCAGCAAAATGGGTCAACACCAATAGTCACAGACCCAAAGAGAAATAGACTTCAGAAGCCATGTTTCTACCACCTGACTCAGCCCCTACCTAGGCCACCCAAACCTAGGTGTGGACTCCTAAACCAACTAAAAGTTGGTTACTCTACTAGCTGACCAGCAATTATTCTGAGCCTCTCTCTTAAGGTGTTGGACATGGAGTAAGAGAGAGGATGGTCGATCATGTTGGATGTTGATTATCAGAGGATAGGTATGTTTGGCTGCATGAGCCAGAGAAGGTGGGTTTCTGAAAAAGAGAGGATAGAGACTGGGAGATAAGAGGCTTAAGAAGGACACAAAATGCCATGTAGCTCCAAAAAGACAGAAAGAGTGGCTTTGATTTCTAGTAAGCTCTCAAGTTCTGGTTCCCATGAGACAGATTGCATCCGGCTCCTGTTACCATGGTGTTGCCTGATTGTGTCCCTTCAGCATGTCCCTTCACCATGGGCACCAGGCACATTCACTTCTTCTACCCCCCACTAGACAGACCCATTGCTCCCTGCTCCCATGCAGGATTGTTTAGGTTTCTGTTGCAATAAAGACAGCCTTGCTAGCATGATAATGACTCCAAGTGTAGAGACAAAAATTATCATCATTTGCAAGAGATATATTTTGATACCTATTCTCAAGAGAATCAAATGAAAAACTTCAAATTAATAAGAAAGCTCAGCAAAGAGACGGGTTACAGCCTAAGTACACCAAAATAATAGTGTTCTTCACTGGCAATAACTGGTTAGGAAATTCAGTTTGAAAACATCTGATTCACAATAACAACAGAAAGCATCAAGTGACTATGAACAGCTTTAGAAAGAAATATGTAGGATGCTTTAGGAAGAAAGCCACAAAACTTTAATGTGAGATGTAAAATATACATGACTAAATAGGCAGATAAACTGTGTTCCTGGGCAGCAGGCTTTCAATAATAAAAAAGAAATCACTTTTTCCTAAATTAACTTAGAGTTTTGTCCTATCTTCCAGTCAACATCTTGACAAGATTTTTGGAAGCTTAAGAAGAGGATGTTGAAAGTCACCTATAATAATGAGAGGTAAAAGTAGCTGTCATTTTTGAAACATAAGATTGGACTTACTCTACTTTATTACAGAACAAAAATCATAAGAACATTCTATTTCTGATGTAATGGAAGGCAAGTCAATGAGTATTGAGAAGTGAGACTGAGTTTAAATGCACAGAGAAATGAGTGATGAAAATGGTATTGCCCATTTCTGGGGGACACAGGTAAACATGTGGCCAAGGGTTAAAACTCTTGGGGGGCAGGAAAGTGCTCACCCACACTGACTACGTAGTAAATGAATTACAGACTTCTAAGTGAATTCAATGCTTTAACAAATTTTTAAGTCTAAAAGAAACAGTGATAATTCATTAAATTGAGGGGCAAAGGGGAAGGAGGATATTTTCGCTTCAAAAAGGAAAAAATTACCCACAAAAGAAACAAATAGATGTTACTACATAAAGTATAAAGTATCTGTACTTAAACATCAAAGAAAAATTGAAATACTAGGGGGAAAAACTGGAAAAAGTAAACACATGTTACAGAATAAGAGCTATCCTTAAGACATACAGAAAATTGGTTCAAAACATTCAGATTCCAGTTGATAACTGGCTATAAAATGTCATAAACAGGCAATTCATAAAAGAAAAATGCAAATGTTAAATAAACATGTTTTTAAAAGGCAACCTTACTAGCAATTAAATAAATGCAAATTAAAACAATGAGCTATTATCCTCACCTCTCAAATTAACAAAACTGGGAAATAAAATTCTCCTCCAAATGGGGACCTGTGAGATAAGCACTTTTCTCTGTTGCTGGGACTATAAATTTGTCTATCTTCTGAGAAAGCAATTTATGGCATTGAGAACCAAACATATTCAAATATTTTAAAACGGTATTCCCATTTACAAGATCCAAAGAAACTAATTTGCAAAACAGACAAGAAATACACAGACATATACATTGCAGAGACTGATGTGTAGCTGTGTGCACATGTTACAATAAAAGCATAATTAGAAGCAAAATTATAATAAAAAAGAGAGGATTGGTTAATTAAAACTGTGATACATCCATGAGAAGAAAATTAATGTAGTCATTATAAATGAGGCTTGAGGAGAATTTTTAATTAATAGAAAAGTCTTTATCAATACCACATTTTCCAATATCGAAAACCCCCTCCATTATAAATGATGATTCAACTAAGTTTTAACGCACGCACCAAAAACATTATAAACACTGAACATTGTCAGCGATTTTGTCTAGGAGACAGATCTAAAAAGGATTTTCAAAAATTTAAATCTCCTTTTCCTGTTTTTTGGTTTTTGGTTTTTGGTTTTTTTTTGATATATGTGTAAAGGAAAATGTATTATTTTTATAATCAGGAGAAAGGAAAGGAGAGAGAACGTGAACAATCATCTCACTGTGATGGAGTAAGTGCTTCCGTAAGGTCATGATTCTGAGATCACAAACCTCTCTAGGGGCATCAAGGCATAGACATTTCCATTACAGAAGATACACCCTCATAGGCACTTACAGAAACTGGCTCTCATCAGGGACATCAGGGAAGGGCGTTCTAGGCAGAGAAATACAAATGTAGTTAAACACTACTCAGAGATGTAACAATGGAAATTATCATCTGATTGGGGAGAAAAGCATGGGGAAAACACCTGGTAGTTTGTGCAAAGGGAGAAATGAGTAATTAAACAGTAAATCACGAGACTGGGGACAGATTAAGGAGTACGGGAGAAAGCAGGTAAAACAGAACTCAATGGAAAGAACACAGTTCACCCATGAATGGCCCCTTCCCTGCCTTCTCACCTATCCGCCAAAGCAATCCTAGTCACAGGTCAACATTTTCCTTTGCTGACTTTTCTCCAATTCTGCTGTATTTCCCTCTCCACAAGTCATTCCAACAGGGATAGAAGTGTTCAACTCTGTGTAAACTCTGGGGCCATTGTCTTCTCAGTAAAGGATCTAATGACTGAGTTTGGAATGGAAATGCTGCTGTGATTTCAAAATACTGGGCTTTGACTTCTGCACTGAAAGAAACTTGAGAACCTCATCAATGAGATGCTGACTTAATTCACTTACAGTCAGATACAGAGCTGACTGTCTTCTTTATGCAAGAGATTGTGTTGGGTTGATGCAAAATAGGAGAATGGATAGATAACAAAGAATTCCCACTTCCATAAATTGATAATGGAAAACACTGGGTCTCATGCTTGGTTGCCCATTGTAATCACCAGGGGAGCTTAAAACAAAACAAAACAAAACAAAACCCCACAGGACACTTAGATCACACCCCTGGAGATTCTGATTTAATTGGTGTGGGGTGTGCCCTGGACATCAGGAATTTTAATAGCTCCCCAGGCGATTCTAATGTGCAGCCAAGTTTAGAAACTACTATCTAAGGGGAGTGAGGCAAAATGCCTAATCATTAAACAGTCCCGAGCATGTCACTTTCCTTGATCAAATCTTTAATGGCTTCTTTATTGCGCACAGAAACGATTTCAAACTCTTAGTTGGCATTCAAAGCCCTATGTAAACTAATACCTACTGAATTTTATTCCCCTGAGTCTCCCCTAATAGAAGGTCTATTGCCTGAGCATTCCTTTTCTCAGTTGACTCTGCTCCAGAAATATAAAATAGGCAGATAATCTCCAACTCTAACTGACTGCTATTGACTACCTGAAAAAAATGTGTTTAAAAAGACCTTGTGATCGCTCCAGGGCTTATCGTACACTAGCACTGCGATCTATTAGTTATGTCTGCCGTGAGCAGAGACCTGGAAAAGAAGTTCCTTAGCCAGACTGGTACCATTCCTCTCCTCCCCCTCTGCCCTTGGTCTGGGATGTCCTGCAGACAATCCTTCAAAGAACAGTGTAGGGGCTTCTCCTTTGAAGCTTTCCAGTTGTGCTCCAAATTCTCCCTGTCTTACCTCCTGGAGTTTACCAAGCCTCTCTCTGAATCGCCAGTAGCCCTCTTGTCACTTTACTGTACTAGTCATTTTAAGCTTTTCTGTGCCTATCTCAAGTATAATATGACTGTGATTCGCACACATTAGCTTGCATTAGAATCATCTGGGGGTTTTGTTAAAACACATCCAGAATTTCTGATTTACTAGGCTTGGGGTGAGCTGGCCTGGGTACCACATTTGAGAATCACTGCTCTATTATAATCTCCTAGAAATCCTGTCTCAATTTAATCTTTGTGCATTCTCAGCACTATCCTAACATAGCAGGTACTTATTTTCATTGAATGAAAACACAGCAATCCAAAACAGATATACGTGAGAAATGATGGGTAGAGAGGCTCACCGAACATTCCATTGGTTTGGAATAACAGTTCTTAGATGACAGATTATGTTTCAGACAGGAGGAGAGAAACAGGGATGATTCCTGATGCAGCATCTGGAGCTGGGGTCACAAACATGAGGAATCATATAGAGAGATGCCAGACTGGTAATCCAAAGACACACGTATTGTCTCCATCGATCTCAATCAAAGAGGCCCTAACCCGACTGTGGATTTCACCAGGAAATGGAGAACCCAAAAGCATAACAAAGATGAAAGGAATCAAATGGGTAGGCAAGGGAAGGAAAGGCAATGCGGGGTGGTAGAGAGACTCCAGACAAATTTTCATTTTACATCTCTGGAAATGTGTCCCCTTTGGCTTCCTTGAAAGCCAACCTAAGGCTGATGAGGGAGATGGGAGAGCTGATAGAAGATGAGTAAAATTGCACCCTGACACCCACTCCGCTTTCACCAGCTGGGTTTTAAAAGCCATTTCAGCAATTGTTCAGAGTTGTCAAGTGTCTCCGCCAGATCGATAGGTTCCCGTGGAATTTGCCCAGACTGTTGGCCAATCAAAATGTAAATTCCAGAAAAATTTAATACATAAACCAACTTGTCTTCCTCAAGCCATTCTGAAAGTCATGAAAAGTAATTTGACTTTTCCCCAGGACTGTCATCCTGGAGACACATTTCTGCTGGTGTTCAGCATTTATTTTGCTTCCAAACTTATTGTGGGTCTAGTGGTGGCCAGGGAAGAGTAGGGCATATGGGCATTTATGGTCTTGTCCACGTGCTTCAGAGGAAGTTGGCAAGTTCACTGATGTGGATGTCCTTTATGGGAAAGGTATAAATGAATCTGAACATGAGTTGTGTCTGTGCACATGAGAGGGTGTTAGATTTGTTTGTGGAATATGTGATTAAAAAGTCAAGAACCTGTTTGTGTTGCTTTCTGAAACAGCACTATGTGCCTGGGTTATGATCGTGCATATGCATGTTACGACCTATCTTTTCCACCACAAATCATAAATCTTTACATTGAAAGAAAAGATTTATAGTCCAGCCAGGATGGCTCCAGGCCCCATGGGGAAGTATGCTTTAGAGCTATGCCCTCATTTTTCACATTGAAAAAAGTCATAATGGGAAAATCATGTAAGAAAGAAGTATGAAGCTTTGAACTCAGGCATGTTTAAAGTGGAGAGTCTGCACTGAGTCGTTTTCTTCCTGCAGTCATTATATTGCCGCTTCCTGACTTCCATGGGACATCATGAAACATTTTCATATCTGTGATGCCATTTGACCATCATGACTACCCACTGAAGCAGCAAAGATGGCTTTTGTTTTACAGGTGAGAAATTGAGGTCCCAGCCAATAAAGAAGCTTGACCTAAGCCACAGAATAGGGGCAGAGCCAAGACTTAAACTCAGATGCGTGGAACATTCCTCATTGTACCCCTAGGTAATCCTTCTACCTTCCTCCATCTTTCTCTGTCCTTACATACAATCCATTAACAAGGCTCTTAAATTAGTGTTTTATGGCCATTGCCACAAATTGCCACAAACTTGATAGCTAGAGACCACAAAAAAAAGATTTTCATACAGTTCTAGAGTTCAGCACTCTGCAATACATCTTACTGGGCAAAGTCAAATTCTTGGTAGGAATGTATTTCCTCTCCAAAGCACTGATGTCAGCTGGAATCCTTCTCAGCCTACCTATCTTCTCCTTTTCTTCTTCTGTCTCTCTCTTCCATTGTTTGAGACACTTCAGATTACATTGGCTCCACCCAGATTCCAAGCTAGGGGTATGCTTCCCCATCAATCCATGTGCAATCATTCCCCTTTGCCTTGTAACCTAACTTACTCGCAAATTTGAGGATTAGGACTTAAGACATATCTGGGAGGAGCTGCTGGTATCCTACTACTTACCACAGCTCTCTTGCTTTGAGCTTCTAATATGTTCAGTAAGTGGGAAACCCTGGCAGGAGATCCAGAGAGGTCAAGAGATTGACTCCCCTGTTTTCTCCGTACTGGGCCGCATTTCTGTACTGACTGCATTGTTCTGTCAAGCCACAGCTCTGTCAGGTGCCCTTTCCTATAAGGAAGTCTTCATGGAGGTCCCGTGACCACTCCCCGCCTTTGCTCTGACAGCTCTGGGGTGCTAATAGCTTTCCTTTTTGATACCCATGCATCTTTACCACCCTTAGTGGCACCCTTACCCCGTCTTGTACCCTCATCAACAATCCTTCCATTAAATTATCTTCAGCTACTGGGGTGAGTGTGGCCTCTGCCACTTGGCTGATGACTGGAGGAAACAGCTTCTAAGGCCTGCTCTTTTCCCTACACCACACTTGGCTAACTAATAGCAATCGTGGCCACAGAACAGCAAAAGATAGATTTAGCATAATTTTTAGAGTTGAAACGAGAACCAACTGGAGTATCGCCAGGTGTGGGAGAGGGGATGGTTTGGATTTTGATGGGTGAAGCTGTTGAGGGGCGCAGGGGCACTTGAAGTTGCTCAACCAGGAAATGTCTCTCCAACCCAGACACATGGTGGGCCCAGGAAAAGGTGCATTTCTGTTTCAGTGCTGATTTCCTTTCTTCCTTCCCTGTTTGGGCTATCAAATCAGACATGGTTACTAATATGCAACCTTCATGAACGGAAGGGACCCACTTTTGAAGCCAGAGAAGAAAATTCATTCTAGTTCAAAGTGACCCAACAAATAGTTCATTCCTTAGCTCTGGTGATTTTTAACATTTAGAAACAGCCACATCTTCTGCTCTTTCCAGTCCCATTTCTCATTCAAGTAGGCAACAAGCTGCCTCTGTGATGTGGGAAAAATTGCCACATTCCTTACTGTCTGCTACAGGTCTGACCTTGTGAGCTTTTTTCTACTCTTCTAATCTCATCTCTTACCACAGCTTGCCCAGCCCCCACCATTCCACCTCCATCACCCTGAGCTCCTTTCTGCTCTTCTACCTGAAAAGACTATTCGTACTTGATACCTTTCCTCTGACTGTCCTTCTTCCTAGAAATCTCTGTACCCAGATTTCAAATGAATAGTCCTTCTTAACATTGGAATCTTGGTGCTGATGTCACCTCTCCAGGGAGGTCTCTGACCAAACTAAAACATCATTCCATCATAGCACCCGCTTTTTCTTCATAGTACTCAACTTCATCTGAATTACCTTACACGTTACTTATTTTGCATCATTTTTCAGTAGACTGTGTATTCCCCAATAGAACATAATCCTTCTACTTAGGCATTACAATATTCCCAGTCCTTACAATGGCCGGCACAGGGTTAGAGCTGTTATTAAATTCTTAAATGTAATGGCAGTGGCTAACTTTTTTTTTTTTTTTTAACACTGACTATATTCCAGATTCTGTTCAAACACTAGAAGCATTTAGTCACTTTTATTCTCTGTGGCAATAATTTGAGGTTGATACTACTGTTATTCCAATCTTACAGGTGAGTAAACTGAGGGCCCCAAGAGTCAAGAGTTTGATCACCTCCAGTGACAGATGACATGGGTGTTAAATTATAGAGGTGGTGAAGAGTGAATTTTCTTCTCTGGCTTCAAAAATGGGTCCCCTCCGTTCATGAAGGGAGCATATTAGTAACCATGACTGATTTGATAGCCCAGACAGGGAAGGAAGAAAGGAAATCAGCACTGAAACAGAAATGCACCTTTTCCTGGGCCCACCATGTGTCTGGTTGGAGAGACATTTCCTGGTTGAGCACAGTGGTTAAGCTGCAGGGCATGTGCTGTGATGACTCTCCGTTCCCTGTACAAGATGCTTTGAGCTTTTCAGGTGTGCTTTTTTGATATTCTCTCTCCCTCTTTACCCAATCAAATGTGATCTCCTACACAAATAATATCCACCCCGACAGAATCCTTCTTTGTAATCTTCCTGTTTCATTCTATATGCATCTCTGCTACAATATTTATCAAATCATGTTAGTAACATGGGCTAATTTAATATCTAATTGTTGATCTTTTTTAAGACAGAAACTCTCACTGATCTCTCTAGTGTCCAACGGAGCATATTAGGAACACACTAACTGATAGGCGTTAGACATGCTGTACTTATAATCACTGTGAAAGAGTTATGACGTCTAATCCATGTCGTATGGCCCCAAGTTTTGGCCTTTTAATCCTAAAGTTTCAAAGAATGCTTGAATCAGTATAGGAACTTGCAGAAATGGATAACTTCTCCCACCTGCCTTTTAAGCCCAGCAATTATAGGGATGGGCGCAGACTGACCTTCACTGAATGCAGGTTGAGCTGAATTGGAATGAACTTTGCCAAAAGGCTTTGTGGACTGTTGACAGATGTGCAGGTGTGAAGGAGGAGGGAAGGGGCTCGGGTCTCACTGGTCAAATCCACCCAGGAGACACTGGGTTAAGCAAAGTTTAACAGGTTTTCCCCCTCCAGGGTTCTGCCAACTCTTTGATATGCAAATGTATGTTGTGACTTTCCGAGAGGGGGGCTTTCCTGAGCAGCATTTGCAAAACCTGTTTGCCACCTAAGCTTTTTTTAAGCAGAGAAATGAAAAAGATTAATATGCCAGTGGAAAACATTGCATTTAATTAAATAATTATAAATCAAAAAGAAACCTTCAAGATGACTTTTTCCAGCCCCTTCATTGTCTTTCTATGAGAAACAGGGGTGATGCCACCCATCTCAAAAAGTTGTCTGGAAGATTAAATACATGAATACATGTGAAGGACTTACAGCAGTAACAGATGTTTATGATCAATATTTTCTAGATGAACCTGTATACTTCCCCCTGCAAATGGCTTAGGAATTCAGAGTCAAGGCTTTGGAATCAGACCAAGGTGAAGAAGTGGGCCTGCAAGACCTTGGCCAGGAGATGGGTTCTCATATCTTACTCTCGCCTTCCTCCTCTAAAATGGGCTGGTGACAGCTAACTTCATGGAGCTGATACATTAGTTGTAAAAGGAGCCAGGTGAGTGAAGGGTGTTACCCAGAAATTAGTACCCAGGACCCATCCAGCAGGCCACTGTTAGTTATGAGATAATTCATTGAGTTTCCTTCATGCATATGCTATTCAAAGGTTGATATCTTTACACACTTAGTGGTCTGTGCACTTGACCTTTACAAGCCAGAGTGACCTTATTTTACAGAAGGGTCGTGTTTCAAAGAGGTGAAACAACATAGAGTTAAGAAGCCAGAATCCAGATTCAAATGCCATCTGGCTGACTCCAGAAGCAGTGCTTCCAACTCCTGTGCTGTCCAGCCTCTCAGCTTCATCCCAGCCTGGTCCCCTTGTGCCGTGCATTTGACTGAGTCAAATGCTTTGTTCCTGGTTTATTTCTGAGCGCATGCTTAAGACAGGAGGCACTCTGCCAGGGTCACCTGGGACCCTCCAAGGTCTTTTTTTTTTTTTTTACTAAAGGAAAGGTGCAGGCAGGAATGAAGGCAAGCAGGCAGGAAGCAAGGGGAGGATGCATTTTTACGTATTTTATTTAGTTGTTCATCATCTTGGTTGTTTCCTCTGGCAGCCCCATTTGGAGAACCTGAGTCCTTGGGATGTACATGGACTGCGCTCAGCCAGAGGCAGCAGATCAGACTGTCCACCAGGGCGCACCTATCATGGGTCTTGATTTAAACTTGTCCTGTGTGCAGCCTGACCCCTTGCCAGACTGAGAAAGCGGCAGCCAGAGGAGGAGTGCTGGACAAAGGCCCTGTCAGTGACTGTGGATGCAGACCTACCCAGGCAGGTAGAACCCAAGGTCAGAGGCCCTGTAGGCCCTTCCCCAAAGGGTGTCACGAGGGTCAGTCTTGAGGAAAAGTGTTCCCCAGTCCCTGTCCAGAGATGCCCATGGACCTGGGCTTCACAGTGTCAATCAACCCAACATGGAACGCCCCCTGATAAGAACCCCTGGAAAAGTGCACCAAGCCCGCCATCTCTTTCAGAGGAAGCTTTGAGTCTGATTTTGACTGTCGCCTAAGACACAGGAGATCCTTCTTCTGACCTGAGTAAACCAATGCCCAGAGAAAGACAGTGATGTGTCCTTGCTCACTGATCTAGCATGCTGCAAAGCCAAGAACCTGAACCTTCCTTCCAAACCCTGTTTGTTCTATACTTTTCTGAACACACCCAGCAAACAAAATGGGGTCGGAAGGAAGGAACTGTGGGTGAACCTAGGGATGATCCATCCACAGAGAACTTTCATCTGCCAAGGTGATGCAATGGCCCTGGTTTAAGTAATACCTATGAGTTCAGAGAGGCCCAGGATGGAAAGCTGTGCCTTGTTCAGTTCTCTCTAGAGTTATAAGCCCAGGCCAAGACCTCCATCTTTTCTCCTCCTGGGTGTCACCTGATGGTAACTGAGGTCATGTCAGCATTTCCAGAAGGCATGTTTATGTAGGGCTTTTATCAAGCAAGGCCATGGCCACTGTCCCACAGCAGGGCCAGGTCAGGTGGCTGAAGCATTACATCGTCTCCATGGAGCTGATTTGGAAAGGGAAGCCAGAGGAAAAGAAAAAAGGGATCTGGATGGTAGGGAAGGAAAATACTCCTATATTAAGCACTGAACATATGCTAGATTCAGGAGAGATGTTTCAGAGACATTGATTAACCTTTCCAAGAATTCTGCAGAGTTGGCATTAAAAACCAGTTTTCCAAATGAAGAAACTAGTCAGAAGGGTTAAGGAGGTACCACAATTTGGCAGCTGGCACCTGAGTGGTTCAGACCCATATCTCACTAGTTCTGAAACCGGGCTTGTTTGCACAATGTCTTTCTTCCTGTGTCTTCAGAGTATAGTCTTGATCCTTTCATTCAAGTTACTTCAAGTTAGCTTTTCACGTCTCTGAGCCTCAGAGTTCAAATTCTAGAAGACTGATAATTATCCCTTCTCTAGAAACACACGAGACAGGAAGGTCAAACAGTTGAAAACATTTTGATCAAATAAGCAATAGGTATGTAATGTGTTATAAATAAGAGCCATTAAAAGGAAGGAAAGTACCAAATATACACATATTTTCTCTTTTTAATTACATATACATATCTATCTATACAGATATATATCTCTCTCTATATATGGCAAATCCTTTAATAACATCATTTTGTTCAATGACATTTCAGTATAACATTGACAAGAAAAAAGAACCCTGACCAATGTCAAAGGAAATTACCTGCTTTCATTATGTGGTGTTTCACTTAAATTAGAGGTTTCCAAGAACCTACTGATGATGTGTAGTGAGGACTTATTCTGGGATGTGTGTGTGTGTGTGTATGTGTTTTCTCTCATAAATATATATATATATGTTATATACATCAGATTGATAGGTAATGTGTATGTATATACACATATATAAATACACACTATATATAATTATGTATATAATCACACTATATATTATATGTTAAATACAAATTTTATGTATATTTAACATATAACCCATATAATTATACATATACAAATATATAATTAAATATATGCATATATACATAAGTAAATTTAAACATAAATGTGTGTGTGTGTATATATGTCATTTTTGCAGCCAATCCTTCTATGGAATCATTATAAACCACTCAGAATAGTGTTCTTCCTTTTCCGCCATGCTGATTTCCTTGTGTTTTCTTTGGGGCGGGGGCAGGATAATAATATCACTTTAAATCATGCACTACTTACCTTGAAAAAGGTTAATTTAGTATCCATTTCAACTGTCTAGTCTCTAATTACATCACTGAATGATTTATCTTCATGGTTCTGGGCAAAATGTTGAGTACTTTATATGCTCTGTGAATTTTCCTTCCTAAACCAAAGTCAAGGTCCTCAGAGATATTTTCCTAATGGTGGTCACTAGAGCTAGTCTGAGTCTAAACCCTGACTGTCACTTACCTGTTATGTGACCTGGGGGAGATGACAGTCCCTATTAGATGAAAAATGGGACAGTATTAATACTTACCTCATAGGTAATAAAAGATCAAATGCAAACTGCGTAGCATGGGGCCCAGAATATAGTAAATACTCAATAAACATGTATAATGATTTCCTTCCAGCTCTAGGAACATAGGGGAGGTGATGGTAAATTACACTGTTGTTTGGTGGAACCTGCTTTCAGGCATGGAGTACAGTCAGCTTAGAAATGTACTTGAATTGGTAAATCATTATTTCATCAAGAGACTGGAAAAATAAACAGACACATGATTATAACTACTGACTAGTGATTTGTGGAAAAATTTGCAATATATACTGAGAGAGTAAAAGATATTTTATATGGGAGGTTCAAAAAAGGAAGAAACATTTCAGGGGAGGCCTGAAGGACAGGGAGAAACTGGCCAGGCTGCAAGTCAGAGGAAGGGTGGATTTCTAAGTAGAGAGGACAATATTACAAAGGCTCTGGCCATGAAAGATCTTGAGGGGAAACCATATGGCTGGATTGTGCTGATCAAGGGAGAGGGTGAGAGAGAGACTGGGAAATGCAGGTGGGACTCTAGATCATGATAACAGTTCAGATTTTAATCTAAGAGATAGAAAGACACATTCTGTGATCAGATTAGTGTTTGGGATAAGACCAGATTGATGGCTACACAGCAGGAGCAATTCAGAGGCTATGGCTGGAACTGAATTGGAGATGAGGGTAGTAGCCTAGAATGGTGGTGATGAAAACAGAAACGTGATGGTTTCAAGAAAGAAGAACTAGCCTGTCCATCGTAAACTCATTGTATTATATACATATAGAAGAACTAGCCTGTCCGTCGTAAACTCAATGTATTATATACATATATATTGATTTACAACAATGCACACCTGACACACATATAATGTTATGATGCAATACTCCTTCAATAAAAATAATTTGAAAATACAGTTGAAGAAGTTAAAAAATAAACTGTAGATGTTTAAAAAAGAACACACACACACTTTGAGTATGGAGTCAATATAACTTGAATGGCTTGGATTTTGGAGAGCTCTTTCCCAGGAAGGGTGCTTAAGATTTCCTGTATTGAAATAATTTGCATCATGACAGGGAGAGAAACCGATCATGGCATAGAATTCATGAGAAGACCCATCTAGATTAAACATAAAGAAGAATCTCCCAATAATTAAATTCTCCCCAAAGTGAAATAATCTGTCTAAAGGGGTCATAGTTTATTTGACTTTGGAAATGTTCAGAAAGAGTCTGGGTCACCATCTACATGAGATTATATGAAAATGACTTGGGAATCCCCTACAAGAACATACTGAACATTTTGGGAAAGAGTAACATTCATATTTGACTTACTTGTCAACATAAAAATTAACAATTGTGGAGTACTCATTGTGTACTAGCTTTAAATGCTGAACATGGATTCATGCATTTAACTGTTACAAGTCATGTCTGAGATAATGCTACTATTATGCCCATTTTAGGTGTGCCCTGACTCAAGCACTAAGCCAGAGGTTGGGCATAGACTATATAAAACCTAAGAACCCAAGTTCCTGACTCAGAGCCAAGACAGACAACCAAAAAGAAAGAATTAAATAGATAAAGGTGCTTTCTCCTCTTCTTCCTTCCATCATTAAAAATGCTTTGTCCTCCTGTCCCTTCTTCCTCTCATAAAAAATATTCTCATTTTATGAATGAGGGAGTTGAGATAGAGGCACAGTAAGTTACTCACCCAAGGTCACTATGGATAAGTGGGTAGAAGCAGGATTCAAAATCAGACAATCTGAAACTCCCAGCCACAACTTACATATCTCAATATTGAGAAAGAGGTTTCTATAGTTGCTGGCACAAACATTCTGTGGAACAGTACTATGTGATTAAAGACAGTGGTCATAGAAATTATGTAGTAAAAATAAAGACTAAAATAGCTTGTACACATCACACTATGTACAAAACACAGAGATTTACAGAAGGTAAAATAGAAGGGATTGTTATGATGATGAGAATATAGCTGGCATTTTCCCTCTCTTTACTTTTCCAAATTTTCCCCAGCACAGTAATACTACATTTATTCAGAAAATAAAGTTGCAATTCAAAACAGATGATACCATTTTCACACACACACACACACACACACACACACACACACACACACACACACACACATATATAGCTGGAAGGAGACAGGACTTTTCAGAATTTTTCCAATGTGAAAATCCTGTGATTATATTAGAGTAGGCTTTTTATGGGCAAACTGAGTATATGATACGTGTATCCAGATGAAGACAAATCTGTCACAAATGAAATGCAAAATCTCAAGTGAAATTTTTTATTTTGATTTAGCAGTCAATAATCCAAACTAAACACCAGTAAATTAAGAAAAATATAGTGTGAGTTCTCACAATTCTATATTATTAGTCACACATCCCTGACGAAGTTGCTAAACTTCCATAAATATGTTTTTAATGATCAGATGATATTTATCTAATGCACACTATCTCTCACATTAAGTTGAAATTAAATGCACTGTTTACTGTGTCATACGCCTTCATGACTTCAACAATCCTCTCTTTTCTTCTCTTTTCAGCTCTGATAAAAATTTGCAATGCAGCTGTGTAACATCTGGTAGCCGAGAAATGATGCTGGAAAGATTTTCAATCTTGGATTTTGATGGTCCTGGTAGAATACAGGAAGCCATTTTTCATCAACTTTTCCCAGATGCCAAAATGCATCCAAGGAAAACATTTTGGGGGAGTATTCATGGGTTTGCCGTATTTCCCACTTCTGAGCTGGGGAATATGCCCTGATAAGTCCATATCCCTCACTGAGAAGAAAATAAAGAGAACACCTCAAAGTCTCTTCTGCTGTTTTATTAGCAAGAACCTCACCCCAGAATAGTTGATCCAGGGTGAAGCAACACTCTTTCTTAGGAGGGTCTATTCATTTACGGTGAGATGCTTTACCTTGATTTGAAGACATTCCAATTATGAGAAACACTACAGATTTAGTAAGAGTTTCTTGGGAAAAGAGAAGCACTATATTACTGTCAATTGTAAGACATTCCAATTTTCAGAAATGTTAAAAAAAAATGACAAAAGGGTCTATCTCCAGGCTTAGAAAATGTGGTATATGATATCTCTATATTGGTGCAATTTGGTTGTATTAATTTTTCATTTCCTTTCATTCCCCAAATGAGACCATTAGATTTTTTTATCTCTTATTTTTTTACAAAAGAGGAAACTGAGTCTCAGAGGTTAAGAAACTTGATGTCAGAGGTGGGACTCTAAGCAACTCTTTCTAAACATGTCTTCGCATTAAGAATTTCTCCCTTCTCAGCACTACAATCTGTGTGCTAATAGAAGGCTGATGAATTTGCAGACACAAGCTGAGTTCTTTCCCAAGATATATCCTTATCAGTGGCAGAGTTTACTCTAGAAGCTGGCTTGCAGGAGTCCATAGTTCAGGTTGATATTCAAACTTACTTCCATTGTTAAAAATTCATGAATTGCTGATAAAAATATATCCATTGAGAGTTCATTGAATATTTGTCAACATTTTAGTTCTTCATTACTGCTTTAGTTGAATAGAGAATAACCAACGAAATATCTACATTTCCTACAGGTTCCACTCCTATCTTATATGCATTATAATAGTTTATATTCCTGGGAGGTCTAGAGGTAGGTAAATTATTTTACAGATGAGGAAACTGAGGCACAAAGAAAGAAAATAATTTGTTCGAGGCTCAAAACTCAGATCCTTTTTTCAAAAAAAAAATTCTAGAGTAAGTTCTTTTTCTTTCTGTTTTTTCTTTTCCCCAGGTCTTGGGTCTTGAACTGAGATCACTACAGCCTTTACATGGCTGCTCATGAGTTACAGGGGTGCACCCTCAAGTACGTGTTTTTTGGGGGTTTTGTTTTGCTTTTTAAAGAAAAAGTACAGGCAGGAATGAAGGCGAGTAGGCAGGCAGGCAGGAAGAGAAAGGAGGAAGAAGCATTACTTTATTTTTATTTACTTGCTCATATTGGTTGTTACCCCCAGCCTTGTGACGCAAACCTGGGTCCTTGGGATAAACGTGGACTGCGCCCCCCAACCACTCTTCTGCCAGGCGCACTGCGAGAAAGTTTTTAGATGATGACATTAGCCTGCTTTCAGTATACAAGAAAAAATACGAGGAGAAAAAGCCTTTTCCCTTCAGGAATTGAAATCTCATTAGTGAGAGAAGACTAAAACAAAATGAGAAAAATGCCACCCAGTAAATATTATCATCCCAGTTTACAGATAAGTAAATAGAGCCTTAGGTTGCAAAAACAACAGCTAGACAATTCAAACACAGAATTGTAAAGCCCTCTTCCCATTCTTTGTACCTCTTGATTGCATCTGTGGTCTCATTTCATTTTTTTGAGGGAAGCCAGGTCCAAATGGTATTCAATAACTGTCCCCACATGAAAGGTTTATCAAACTTTGATGATGTGACTTCACTTAGTGATTTATGCTTGAAATTTCGAGGATGGACTGTGACAACCGAAAGGCTCTTTTAGAGTCTCATATTTCCTCTGTCCCCATCACTTCCTGCATGGCATTCATTCACCCCTGATCATAAATATCGCCTGCCACTTTTATGATTATTGGTGGTTAGACATGATGAATTCTGATACTAGTCAACTGTGGAGGAGACATTAAATACATTAGCTAATTTTCCCTTAATGCCTCATCCAATATGAATCAATATTGGTTTAATAATTAACATGTTTAAACATTTTTATGTATATTTCATGATGAGACGATCTATGTTTATTTTATGAAGATAAAATATTTAGCTCCCGTCAGTGATGGCAAAACCCTTCCAACTTGGAGCTCTCTCTTTAGCCTGCTCTGGGGCCATCTTTTCATGTCCTGGGAGAACGGGCTGGTTTTCAGTGACTATAACCTGGTAGCGGATGCTGGGTTCCTAATGAGAAGTTGAAAGCATCTGGAAAGAGGAAAGGCTAAATGCTGAAGCATGAGTTTTGAGAGGAGCCGACTGGAACGGTGGTTACTGCTCCCACCCAACCCCGACTCTTATCTTCCTCCTACTCTCTTCTCCAGGCTAAGAGCATAAATTGAGTGCTGACTCTGAAGCAGAATCAACTCCTTCACTTAAGGAGAGATGGTGTCACGAGGTGAGCTTCGATTAGCCTTGAGAGCCGTGCTTCTGAGCCAGGGATGACCGTTGCCTGCCCCGTCTCCCCAAGGGGACATTTGGCAACATGTGAAGATGTGTTTGGTTGTCCCAACTGAGGAGTGAGCTACTAGTATCAACTGGGCAGTGGTGATGGATCCTGCTACAATGCAGAGGACTGCTCTCTGCAATGAAGAGTATCTAGTCTACAGGGTCAGGTGGAAACACCCTGCTTTCAGTCAGACAGCACTAAGCCTGACTCCCACGCCTACCACGTGTAGTTGCATGAACGAGGGGAGTTTCTGGCCCCTGCCTTCCATATGTCTCAGTTGTGGGATCATAATCATAAAGGGACCTCATTCACAAAGTTTAGTAAAATACGAGAGGACAAATATTAAGAATTCAGTGACATCTACAGGACACCCACAGGACACCCAGTCCAACAAGGAAGGACCGGGAAACTCGGTGAACAGTGAATGAGGTAGATTACCAAAAAAGACTGCCCTTCTTGAAGTCACTGTAACCCCTCATTATAAGCTGCTTACTGTATTAGTCTGAGCCTAGGCCCCAAGAGGCTGCAGGAGCCACCACTCATTCTCTTGTAAACCTGTCACCAAAAAATGAACACAGAGATTGGGGGACCATGTGGGGTGAAGAGTTTTCCCACAGAGGAAACAGAGGAAACATCTCAACTGGCCTAGCAGCAGAAGACAGGCACATGACTGATCCCAGTCAAGAAGAGAAGAACCACCCAGTCACGAATGTTGGGGGAATTTGTTACACATATAGAGTAAGCCAGAGCCTAAGTTTGGGGGGCCAGGAAGAGTTAACACAGAATAGAGAACAGATCTATGGACAGGTCTGAAAGAAAGAGAGAAAGCAAAATCCCTAACAGCCCCTGAATGAAAGACTAACTGCCTTTAAGAAGTCTTTATTGATTTTTCTCCTTAGTGGGTGAATAGCTTCTTTGTTTTCAAAACTTTGTTTTTCTTTTCTTCTTTTCCATATACTTTATCATCAGTACTGCTTGAAGACCTGGTCAGCACATGAGCCCCTGTCTGGACCCACGTTTAGAGTGGCACTGTCCACTAGAGTAGGCACTACCCACCACAGGGTGGTTTACATTTCAATTCCTTAACTTAAAGTAAATAAAACTTAAAATTCAAGTCTGTGATTACATGGCCACATTTCATGTGCTCAATTCCACATGTGTCAAATACAGAACATGTCCATCTCCGCAGAAAGAGATATAGAGAGGATTGCTCAAGGGCCTCCTTCGTGTTCTCTTTTGGGGGACAGAGGTGAGAACCTCTGGGGCTAAAGGGACAGATTCCACAGGAGCTGACAGCTCAACTCTTGGAGCTGGTATCTGCTTGTAATCATCCACCATGGATCTGCCCCCTCAAGAGTGGATTCAGCTGCTGGTGTCACATCTCTTTGTCTAAAAACTACCTGAGGGGCACCTCTTAGATGGAAGGGGTAGACTTGTGAGCTAGGGTTTCCACACACAAGCATGTAAGGACCCTCTTGTTGTTGGAAAAATCTGAATGAAACAAGGAGGTACCAAGAACTCAACTTCCAATCTAGTCTTGAACCCCACCAACAGTAGAGGTAGGCCTGCTCATCCCATCCACTTTACAACTGAATAGTAATTGTGTGGGTTTCCTATTGTCCTTTTGGCAGATGAATACAAAATCAGTGGCTTAACCAGCACAGTTATTATCTTCTAGTTCTGGCAGTCAGATGTCTGAAATGGTCTCATACTGCTAACATCAGAGTCAATAGGGCTGTACCCCTTTCTAGAGACTCTATAGGAAAATCTATTTCCTTGGCATTACTAGGTTATAGAGAAACTAGGTCTCCTAGGTTCTGCACCCAATTTCAACATGCATGAGGTTAGCGGGTTAAAATAGGCACAAGCAAGTCTCTGAAAGTCAGTTGGGCATCCCATTATCCAATTCAATTCTGACACTACTGAGAGATAGCATTGGATTCCACAGCATAAGGGCTCAGTCTACATGTCTGCCCCTGCTCCCCGACTTCAGGTTTTCCTGTGCTTCTGACTGCTGGATCTAAATTAGAGGCTTTCACCACCCCTTCTTGGGTTTAATTAATTCACTAAAAAGGCTCACAGATCTCAGGAAATCCATTTACTCATTAGATCACAAATTTATTATAAAAAGGTTGAACTCAAGATCAGTCAGATGGAAATGCTGGCCAGGATAAGATATGGGAGGAAAGCACAGAGTTTCTCAACCTCTTTAGCTGTGCTACCACATCACCCAGTGTTCACTGACCCCAACTTTCTCCAAACCCTGTCCTCTTGGGCTTCTATAGAGGTTTCATTACATAAGGCAAGACTGGTGCAATCATTGGCTATTGGTGAGGGCATTGGCTATTAAGCTTCTACTGCTGGAAATCACAGAGGGTGGGTGGGGTGGGGACAGAAAGTTTCAGCCTCTCTTCGAAGGTTTTTTCCCTGACTATGAGTCGACATTCACAAGTGTTTTCCAAAAGTAACCTCGTTAACATAAAGCCCCATTGTGGTGAGAAAAAAAGTTTTGAAGAATAACACACCCATTTCACTTTTCTGACTCTGAAGTGATTTCAGGAATGGAGGGAAAAGACCAAACACTCTAACAAAAAATGCTCTCATTACTCTTATCACTTGGAAAATTCCAAGGGTGTTGACAGTGATGAGTCAAGAATCCGGGAAGAAGACCATATATACATATATGTGTATATATATATATATATATATATATATATATATGTATATATATACACACACACACACACACATATATATACATATATATGAAATATTGAGAAATATATGTATATCTCCTGAATGACTACATATATATTTCTTATAAATTGCCATATTATACTAAGCCACCCACATTCTTTGGTGGCCCTTTGCACCATCTTCAAAGTTAATGATCTCAGGGAAGTCCTTCTCATGTTTCCATCTTTCTCATTCTACTCTGTCTCCCTCGTCTTCTTTTAAGGGTCCTTGTGATGACACTGAACTTCTCCAGATAATCCAGGATAATCATCCTATTTATTCTCAGTTGATTAGCAACCTTAATTACATCTGTAACTTTAATTCTCAACTGCCATGTTCAATAATTTATTAACCATATTAGGAATCATAGGCATGATTCTTTCCATTTTAAAGATGAAAAAATTTGAAACTAAGAAGAAGTTAAGAAACTTCTCTGAATTTCAGTTCCTTATAAGTGTAGAAACAGAATTTAAATGCAGTTGTGGATACAAAATCTGAGCTGCTGTCATCCAGGTTCTGGCCAACAATAAATCTGTTTAAATCATCAGAAAACGTGTTCTCTGAGTACTGAGACCATAACTTCCTTAACTCCTGCTGTGTTCCAGAAGCATGTCAGGGCCTGTATATACCTTATCCATTTAATCTACACGTTATAGCCAACATCTGCATTGTACTGCATATGATATGTTATTCATTGCACTCCTGCTACACATTAGTGGCTGAAGCATTTCATATGTTATCTCTGTTCCATATAGCAATCTTAAAAAGTAAGTGATATTATTTTTATTCCTGGAGTTGGAGAAACAAAAATTTAGGGAGTTAGATAAATGACCTGAAGCCACTTTGTTCTCTTTTTGCTCGATAATTTTTAAGCTTTCAGTATATGTCAGACACTGTTCCAAGGTGCCTAGAACAATAGAGAAGTGTGTTTTCACTCTTATAGAAAAAGACTGGTCATATCTCAATGACAAAAAAGGAAACAACTCAAAAAATGGGCAGAGGATCTGAACAGCTAGTTCTTCAGAGAAGATACACAGATAGATGGCCTACAGACACATGAAAAAAATGTTGTCCATTACTTCTTGTCAGGGGAACGCAAATGAAAAACCACACGAGATACCACCTCACACTTGTGAGCATGGCCTATATCAAAAGACGAGAAACAACAAGTGCTGGTGAGGGTGTAGAGAAAAAGGAACCTTCTTCTACTGCTGGCAAAAATGTCTACTAGTGTAACTTCTTTTCAGACAGCATAAAGTTTCTTCAAAAATTTAAAATGGAACTACCATTTGATGCAATTATCCCACTTCTAGGTATATATGCAAAAAATACAGAAACACTAATTAGAAAAGATATTTGAACCCCTACGTTCTTAGTACAATTTTCAAAAGCCAAGATTTTTAAATAACCTAAATGCTCAACAGATGATTGGACAAAGAAGTCGTGCTAACTATATTCAATGAAATACTACTCAGTATTTAAAAAGATGCAATTGTGACTTTTGCAACAACCTAGATGGAACTTGAGGTGATTCTGATACATAAAATAAGCCAAACAGAAAAAGAAAAATACCTAATGGTTTCATTCATATGTGAAATACAAAGAAACAAACGAAAAAGTACAATTCACAAGATGCAAGACTGTGGTTACCAAACAGGAGGGAGTGGGAAAGGCAGTGGAACCCTTGGGTTGAAAGAATAAAAATGAGAGTGGTGATAGACACTAGAACGTTGGTAGTGACTGCTGTGTGGTGAGAGACACATTGACCAAGTTGTGATTCAATTATTCTGAAATTGTAAAGTCATGTAAATGAATGAAATCATGTCAAAAAAGAGAGAAAGACAGATCATAATCAATTCAAAGGAATTGAACATATGAAAGGGAATGAGTGTCATGGAACAAATATAAAGGAGTTTAAAGATAGGATGTGTGGAGAGTGTGTGTGAAATGTGCTATTTTTATATAGGATGACTATCAAAGACCTCTCTGAAAGTCATCACTGAACAGAAACACTGAGTAAGTGCCAGTGATATATAAAGCCATGTGGGAGGAGAGCATTCTAAGGGAGGGAAAGTTACAAGCAAGAGTTCAAAGGAGAGAATGAGCTTGGTGGGGTCAAGCAGCAGCAGGAAGGTGCTTTTGGCTGGAGCAGAGTGAGAGGGGAGAACACCTTACCCAGTGACCAGAGGGGCCCATGTTGGCAAGGCAATGTCAGTTGTTGTAAGGACATATTTCTGTGGAACTGCGGAACTACTAATCAGGAAAGGGTCTTAAGTAGAGAAGTGACAAATATGGTTCAGGTTCTAAAATAATAACTCTGATGTGGAGAGGAGAATAGACTGAGGAAGCCAGAGTAGCAGCAAGGAACCCAGAGAGGAGGCTGTTGCATTTCTCCTGGAGAGATGATGGTTAGAAGCAGAAGATGTTGGAAGCATCCACATTTAGGGTATATTTTGAAGCAAAGTCAGTAGGGTTGCCAATGAATTGGATGTAGGGTATGAAAGAGAGAAAAAAGTCAAGGATGAGTGCAGAGTCCTGGTTTGAAGAACTCAAAGAATAGAACTATCATTTGCTGCAGAGAAGGTCCAGTGGGCCTGGAGTCCAGGGAATTTTTTTTAACCAAAGGAGATATTGGTTCTTGTTTTTAATTGTTAATTAATTAATAAACTCATCCAGAGAGGAAAAAAATATGACTCAGAAAAGTGAGGACCACTTCAAGATGGTTACAGTGGTGACCTTGGACTGGATGGTAAGGAGAAGGAGGGGTGGTATCTAGAGGTAGAAGCGGACAGGTTGACCTTAGATAACAACGTGAAGAACTAATTCTATAGGGAAAAGAGGGAAAGCACAGTGTATTGGCACACAGCCCAGTGAACTTGCAGTAGTGGTGCAGTGTGGGCATTCTCATACAGCACAGTCTGAGCAAAGAGTGAGGAGTGGGGAGAGACACTGGGGATGTGAGCAAATAAAGAACTGAGATAATCATGAACAGATTAGAGACAGTGGTAGAATTCCAATCCAGGTCCATTATTTTCCAGCGTTAGTGAACTTCTCATATACCGCATGGTTCAATAATAATCCTGTAAGGTATAGATATTGGTATCTTATTTCGATTTGAGTAAATAACGAAGTGGATATTTCAAGAGTTTATGTGACTCAAGGCTACTTGGGTTCTTATGTTGTGATACCAGATTTCAAACTATACCTTAGACAACTGATTCCCACAACCCTGTTTACCATTCCTCCTGTACAGAAAGGACAAAGCTGTGGGGGGTGGTGAGGTACTGGGTTCCCTCCTCCAGCCCCCCAAAATGGTGGTAACTGTAAAAATCATCGTGGGCCTTCTTAGCTGCATTTTGTCTTAAGACCACTGTCTGATGCGTGTATACTTATCCCTTGTGCCTTCAGCTTTCTTTTGTTCTCAGGTCAAGTTGAAGGAACAGATGTCAGACTAGCTTTCACCTTCCCCAGAAGTCAGTGACACATGGTGGGATGTCTCTGTGCTGAGGGCTTTTGAAAAAGGGCTGAACTGTCCTGGAAACAATGAGTTCAAGACTGAACTTCTATCTTTCCTGTTTCTGTTCCTTACTTGGGTTTCTATCCTTTCATTTTCTTTCCTTCCTTCATCTTGTAAATATGCTACTTAATGGAAATTGTGTGTTCCAAGGCATTTTCATAGTTTCAAGACTTTGGCTCTTTCTCTGGCTTGAAAGAGACCTTGTAGATTGACATATTCAGTCTCACATGGTTCAAATGAGGAGCCTGAGTACCAGAGAAAGGAAGTGATAACAGATGCAGGACCAGAAACCATGGCTCTTTCAGTCCCACCAAGAGCTAAAGGAAAGTTCTAGAAGCTTTAGAGTGCCATTCTTCTTCAAGCTTTAGAGTGGACCACAGAAAAAGAAAGGGTTCACAGTTTTCCAACTAGACTCCTTGGTCTAAAAATGATATTTTAAAACAACATGAGGGATAACATTATTTCCCTTTGTTTCCGATGTCTAATGTTTATGGTTTCTTTAAAGGTTGTATACTGAAAAGTTTGAGTTCATGGTGAGTCAGTGACTGAGACGGACTCCAGAGCTATTTAAAACCAGTCCTGTGACTTCTAGTGCTTCTCCAGGAAAGCAGTGGTGCAGCTCAGAGGAAACGAGCAGCTGCAATGGAGAGGAAATGGGGAATTGGAGGGAGGCCTCCAATCGTTCTGACAACATGACATTCTCAATTGTAGCCCCCTGACCTCTTGTCTCCCTGTCCTATTTACAAACTTAACCACTGCTTTGCTAAATCCCTTCCTTTTCTCCTCCTTTAGGATCCTGTATTATCTAAGATTTTCCCTTCTGCTCCATGATTCTGTCATTTTACATCTAAGACTGAATTCCATCAGTGGGGCCCTCTATCTCAGAAATGCTTAGCTCTCCTCCACTTGTTTTCCTTTCAATGATCATGTCTCTCCATAGCAGCTCCATCTCAATGCCATGTTCTCCTTCCTTCACCTCATCTTTCTTCAGTCCCTCAAAGATAGCCACTTTGAAGGGTTTTCTACTTTGACTGTTCCTTCATTCTTATCTTCTATTAACTCCCAGTCGAGTAAAATCCAATAGTCTTCCAAAAGTTCACTCACATTTCTTTTGCCAAACATATCAACAAATCCTGATTGCCAAACACAATGGCGTGTTTAGCTTCTTACTGCCATTAGATGCCGATTGCTTGATCCTTGACATAATTTCTTCTGAAGAATCCCAGGATCCTACAAAGTTTCTTTCCCCTTTATTGACTTTGTAAGTAATGGTGCTCCCAGGGACCCTCTTTGACCTTTCACTTTTCCATCAATTTACACTCCTTCTTTTCCTTCTACTTTTTTTTTTTTTTTTTTTTTTTTTTTTTTTTTTTTTTTTTTTTTTTTTT
>RJWH01003216.1:0-38842 GCA_004363575.1 Solenodon paradoxus | reverse complement strand
CCTAAATCTGTTCTAGGCCTTCAATGCCACTGTCACTCTCAATCCCAGCACACATAATTGCTCACCAAGTGTAGCTTGTCCTGCTTCCTAATCATCTTACATCTTAGTGTGGCTACGAGGGAGCTGTCCAGCAGAGAGCATTCAGGCATCCAGAGGGCTGGAAGATGGCCTAGCTGCAGATCCCTTCCAGGCTGGGGGAAAGAGAGAGAAAAAAAAGAAAGAGAGGGACACAGGAGAGAGGCAAGGAGGGAGGGAGAGAGAAAGACAGCACTCAGAACACGAATTCAGAGCCTAGAACTAGTTAATGAATGGTCCCCAAAGGAATGTCCAGTGGACATGCTGGTTACATATGAACATTTTAAATGATTCTTAGTGTTCCTCAGATTTTTAACAGGATCTATGGGCTATATAATGTTAGAGATTCCTACTGTAGGGCAAACTGAACTTCTAAAAATATTGCAAAATGTTAGGAGCTCGTGATTGCACTGGTAACAAGGAGACTGAGGAACTGGCCTTGACTTTTGCACTAACAGATTGTGTCATCAGGAAGGGTAACCTCGACTCTCCCTTGAGCACACCGTAGGGCTGGGAGTATGATTTGCATTACTGATTCATGTCTGCTTACTACATGTCCAAGAGGTCAGGTCCATGCTGTCTTCAGCCCAGTGAAATAGTGCACCTGGTAAAAACTGTCCCCGATTTCCCTAAAACCATCAGTTGTCCTCTCTGGGCTTTGATATCTTGAGCTATAATGTCCAGAATTCATTTTTCACATTCACTTCTGCAAGCACTAATACCCTAGCACGGTGTTGGTCTCCACCACTGTTATTATCTCCAGACCCTACTGAGCCCAAGTGCTGGTTCTTTCAGGGAAGCCGAGTGGGCGAGCAAAGAAGAGTGCAATTATAATAAATTGTGACCTGTGCTACAATAATGGGATTAGAAGGTGCCAGGGGAGCAGGGGAGAGGACTGGCCACATCTGGGGATTCAGACATAAACCATCTCTAGGCAAGCTCTTAGCCAAGATCACACTGGTGACTCAGAGCAGGACAGACATTGTCCCCTCCAGGTAATACTCAGCACGAGTCACATGGCCACATGCAGGCAAGCCTCTATTAGTCCTTCTTAATCATTTCAGATAACTCCCCCAACCCTCAATTTCGACTCGGGACTCACAATTTATAAAAAACAAATTACCTGCCACAGTAGTATGTAATTTTCAAAACTACCTGTTCACTACAGCAAAGCAATAAAGCCTGGCTCCCAAAGGAAGCATCACTCTCTCCTCCCCTTCCTTCCCAGCTCATTGTATGCTTAACAACATCAAGTCCAGGAAGGAACAGCAGAATTCAGTTCACCTGGCAGCCTTGCACAGCTACCATTTGAATGTCTTTCTTTCAAAAGTTCCTTCATTTTTATCCCCCTTCATGGTTTCTTTAGCTTTCCTTGCTTGGAATGTGACTCTCATTAATACTATTATTATTCTTTTTTATTAGAGACAGGTCCTGAATGATAGCTATTCCCAGCCTACACCATATTTGAAGCAATAACTTCTTTTCTATAGCTTTTCCTCTATTAGCCCCATATTACTGTGACACAGCTGAAATTTTTCTAATTAAAACAAAATCTAGCCTTTGAAACCCAGCCATTGTAAATCCTAGCCATTTCACGGGCCTGTCTGAGCCTTACTTACCTCATCTATGAGGTGGGAACAGTAAAGATAATGCCACCTTCTTCTATCATTTTTGTTGAAGTTGGTACAGTAAACCATGATTTGCATTTGGTCAATTCTAAAATGTTCTGGGTAAGGATGGAATCAGTATTCTCTCTTTCAAACCTCATGGTTTGTCTCATATTCTTGACTTCCAGGAGCACCTACTCTCCTTTATCCACCCCCCTTCCAATTCTGAATTTAAATCAAACCTTTCAAAATACGCCTCTCCTTGCTAGTGAAAAATTTGCTTTTTCTTTAAAATTAATTATAGCAGTTATTCAAAGAAGCAATTTAGCTAGCTGCTAATTCTCCATTCAACACATATTTAATCATGTCTATAAAATGTCTAAGATGTGGTTCTTGACCATCCAACACCCTGCACGACAGCTGACACCCTCTCTAAGCCCCAACACCTTCTTTACGGCAGGTGGCTGTGATGGTCACCCTGTAGGTGACTGATCCAGGCTGGTGAACTGAGAAGGCAACGAATGGCCTGAGCAGGAAGTTCTCATTTCTAGGAAGCTATTCCTCATTTGGCGCTAATCCACATCTCTCTGCAATTTCCATCTATTCTTCTATTCTAATATTCAGTCTTCTTACACAAGTGTTCAGATGTTTGGAGATAGCTACCAACTTACTTCTCCCAAATTCCCCTCTCCAGGCCAACCATCCTGTGTTTCTGGTTTTCTAATGCTCTCCTTCTTCGGGACACACTCTGGTTTGCCATCATGGCACCTACCTTGAGGTGGAATTCTGCACATCAGACGGCGTTACCACTTTCCTGCACTGAGATGAAACTACTCCGAGTTCCAGCTTTAATAGTGTTAGCACTTTTTGTTCCACTTAAAGCTCCTTGTTGAACCAACCACACATACACAGAAATACAACAGCAAACATGTCACCTGTCTTCCTTCTAAAGTTTCTCTCCAACCTGCATTGATGGAGCTGAAGTTTGGATCCCACTTGAATGCTGCATATCCCTCCTTTGAGAGTTAACCCAGTCTTCTTACCTGCCCAGCATTGTTGAATTCTGATTATTATTCAGTGTATTGGCTATCCCTCTGAACTTCAGGCAATGAAAAGTTTTAATCAATAAACCTTCCATGTTCACCTGCTGTTAATTAACATGTGCAAACTGAGATGAAGAATGAAGTTATATATAAGATAATGATAACTAGGGTTGTTTGTATGACCTTTTATCTTCAAAAAATTCCTGCAAGGTGTAAGGCTGAGACACTGTAAAATATGTCAGTGACAGCACAACTAGAACACGAGAGGCGTTCAGTGCACACCTACCAGCCAGTCACTGACCACACTGAAGGACCAGTAAGACAAACCTTGTTTTGAAAAACAAACAAACAAAAAGACAAACAGGATTTTCTACACAAAAGTTAAGGGGGAAACAAAGCTGAGCTTGTAAAGATAAGTGAAATTCTCAGTAGTGGTAGAAGCCGGACTGTGAAGCAGTCTTCAAAATGAGATGAATCATTCTCATGCTGAGAAGGTACGTACAACTCTTTCCCTGGAGAGGCTCCCAACTAATGACTAATATTGATGATACTTGCTGAGTGACTTGATGAGCATGGGGGATTAACAGACAAACATAAAGCATCCCCTTAACACACACACACGATAATGTTAGCGAACTCCAGTGAGGTCCCCGCTGTGGGCCAGCGTCATGGTAAGTCTCCCAACGACCCACTGAGGTCGATGTGGTCATGCTCACTATACATCAAACAGAAAATGGAAGCGTGCACATGATGTAAATTGCTGTCGGCCAGGCACAGTCACAGGAGACACGGGACTTGAACCAGTGTATATACAAATGTCTGTGTGTGACTTCAAAGAGGGTCCCTCCAACAGTCTCAAACACTTCCAAACCCGGGTTGTAGTTCCTTACAGTCAAAAACAAGGGGAAAGAATTGTTAGAGCAAGCTTCAAAGTATCATTATTTAAAAATGAGTAAAGGGAAGCCGTGGGAATCTCATCCCTCTTAAAAGAGCCTGCTCTGGGTTTTCTTTATATTTAATGTTTCTAGTTCCCCAGACCTTGTTTGCTGTATCATACCTTCCAATTCTGATGTTATTATCAACCCAAAGTTGACAGATTTCCTAACACGTAAATTAAAAAATTAATTTGACAACATCCAGCTCATGGCCTGGGGTCATCCTGTAAGTCCACATATTTCTCACTCATGGGCCTCCCGTCTCACTGTCTCACTGGCCTGCCTGAGCCCCCGCCTCGCCTCTGGCTCTCCAAGGTCAACGTTCAGGCCAGGGCCTGATGGCCGCGTTACAGAAAGGATCCAAGGCCTGGCAGACATGGGACTGAGACAGGCAATGTGTTGGTTGGAGGTGGAGAATATTCAGCTTGGAAAGCAGTGTGAAGAAGTGAGAACCCAACAGTCAACTCCCACGCACAAGCTGCAAACAGTTGCTGAGGCCAGTGTTGCCGGCTTCCAGAGAGCCGCTCTGTATGAGCTACCGAGCCCCAGTTCTCCCCCAAGTACTGACAGAAAGCTACTATGTGTTGCAAAGTCTGCTGGTCACTAAGGGTATGACAACATGCAAGACAGAACCAGAAGGGTATTGTCCATTGTGGAACAAATGATAGAATGTAAGATATCAAAATATCTTTGTTTTTAGAGATGAAGGGAGAAGAGGAAGAAGAATTTTAAGAAAGGAAGGAGGGAAGAAAGAATGGAGGGAGGGAGGGAGGAAGGAAAGAAGGAAGAAAGGAAGGAAGAAAGACGGGATGGAGGGAGGGAGGAAGAAAGAAGTATTTTTTATTTACCTGTGTATTTTGTTTTGGTTGCCCCCTCCCACCACTCCACATTCCAGGACACACACCCAGTTCCTTGGACTTCACATGGTCTGCGCCCCAGCTGCAGGCTCAGTGCCTGAGCCACCAGGGCATGCTAAGACATCAAAATCTTAGCACTCTCTTTGCTAACAACACCTTGATGAGATACCTCACCTTCTTGTGACTCAGTGTCCACACTTGCAAAATACTCAAGTGACATGATGCAGGATCATGCAGTGGCTAGGGTCCCTTTTAAGAAGATGGACTTTTCACTCCCCAACTCTTGTCTCTAGTTTGCCATTGGGGGAGGGGACCAGGCAGATCCCTGCTGGAAAAGTTCTTCATATTTTCATAATAGAGTTATGTACTCCCCTCTGCAGGTCTTTAATCTTCCAGCATTTATCCCATCAGTTCTGTCTCCAGTGAACCCTTATCCCAAGATGTTTGTCTATTAAATTAAGAGTTTTGCAGAAGGGGAGAGCCATTTAAAGGCTGTAAATCATCCAGCAGTCTCTCCACTGCTCTCTGCTCCAACCCGCAAGGCATCATCATGCACTCTGCCTGGCGCCTCCCCTCGGGCTGCAGGCTCTCAGAGGCAGACAGCTCTGGAGCACAGAACCTGCACAGACCTGTCTGTCCCCAAACCTGCTCCAGTCTCTGGGGCCAGCCTGTCCCAGGGGAGGAGACAAGATTGCTGTGAGTCCCTAATTAACCCTCAGGAGTCCCAAAGGCAACTCAGCGCTTGCTGGTTGGTTCCTCCTTTATATCAGCCTGGGTGCTGTGGCACCAGCCTTCACTTTATATCTCAGTTTTGATCACTGCCTTTTGATTCTATATAGGCCCTGACATAAGATGGTAACCCATGGGCAGGAAAAGAACACATTTCTGGAACCTTGTTCATTGTAAATTAGATATCGAATGTGTCCTCTTGCATCTAGATGTTCCCCGTGACCTATGAACTGATGATACTTCTATTCCTATATTACAGATAAAGAGACTGAGGCCAAGACAAACCACATGAATTGCCCAGGGTATATAACCTACTACTGATTTAGAATCTGGAGCTATTATGTCTCAAACCTGATGATGCACATTTGTTTGTTCCTCGGTGCTCTGTGAGCTTCTGTGAGGCAGCAGGCAGATGCAAGAGTGGTATAAGCTTGGCGTAAGGCTGGTGTAAGAATAGGAGCCAAACAGCAAAGATGCTCATGCCCTCCTAGGGCATTCAGGCCGCCCTGCAGTGCATTTCCTCCTCTCCAGCATATGTGAGGCATTAGTGCAAGTCTCTTCTCCCACCCTCTCAATTTGAGGATGGGCATTATTCCTGGAGCTCTACCTTCTTTTAACTCTTGCCTGTCCATCCTTCTGGTTCTCAGGAAATGACCACAGACTGCCCAGTTATGGCAACAAACCCTCGTGAAGGCTCCTTGCATCAGCCTGACATTGTCTGATCTCTGGTTCCACTGCACAGTGAGGCTTCCGCTTTCTGGGACATCCCGTCTTGCCCTTCCTCTGCTATTCTGCCTCATTCCTAGGGCACACCCCAGGACCTGTCCTAATCTCTGTCTACTTATTCCATCCTGCTGCATTTTGCCTCCCCATGCTCCCCCTCTCACAAGATTTATCAGGCTTCAAAGGGATCACACACCATGGTGAAACACAGGGACAAAAACTCAAGAGATGTGCCCTCCATTTCTTTGTCTCATTCCTCAAGGACCTGCCGACCTCGGGATGCTCCTAGAGACCTTTCCTGGATGGAGTCCACCTCGGTTGGTCTTTCTCTAAACACTGCTTGCCCCTCAGTGACCTTCCCTGCTCCCATTCAGGGATGTCCTCTCCAGCTACATGAGAAGGCATTACCAATAAAAATAACACAGAGGGAGAACCTATGATATGTAGTATAGGACTCACACAGGCCAAAATTCAGGAGGCTTGACTCAAGCGCCAATGCCACCAGCTATCACAATGGTATCACTATGGTCCACACATGCTCTGGGGACGCTCTTTCTTTATCTAGCAAATGGAAAGATTAGAGGCTATGATGGCTTAATATAAGTCCACATGACAAGATGGAAGTTCGTTTCGAATTCCCTTCTGAGTTGTGTCTAACTAGAATCTGCCACCAGGGGACCCTTGGGAGTTCTGGAGGGCCAAGGGCAGGGGCAGGCATTTTGTGGCTGACTTAGGCAATTGCCAGCATGTGGACTCAACTCACCGGCCTGAAGCAGCAGTTGGCCTGCAGCTGTTCTAGCTTCCCCTTGGTGCTTCTTTAATACCTCCCACTCCTGGACCGGGTGTACAGGCTTAGATCTCTGACAGAAGGTACCTATGGCTTCTGACACCTGTATCACCAAGGTCAAAGACAATGAAAAAACTGAGCTGGATTTTAGTCCATCCTTACAAAGTTCCAGTTTATGCTTAAGAGATTTCCCTTGACAGCCTCAATGTATGTCTCTTCTTAATTGAGTTACATTTTGGGGGGCTTTGAACTCCTGTATCAGAGGTAGAGACACTAGCTTTACAGAGGTGCCTAACCAGCTTTGACAATTGCTGAAGATCAAATACTTCTAACAAGTATTTATATGTGTGTGCATGTCCATATGCATATAACTACCTTCTTTGTTAAATCCTGGAACACCTCTGCCTAGTGAAAAATAATAAACAAAAAACTCTCAGCGGCTTAGAAGAATAACCACATATTTAGCTTATGGACCAACAGGTTGGCTGAGGGTATTCTTCTTTATGTACCATTTCAAAGTAAGACTTTGCCACTTTGTGTTTATTCTGGAACCCAGGGCGAAGGAGCAGCAGCTCCCTGGGGGAGCTCTATTCTTGGAGATGGAGATGGCAGAAGTTCAAGGGGGTAATTCCTATTGAACAAGGACATTTCTAATACTGGATCTTATCATGTCTCCTAACATCATCTTGGCCAAAGCAAATCACAGGTCCAAGCTTAAAGTCAAAAGAGGTCACGATGTAGATGTGTACACGGCAAAAGCACACATGCTACAGAATGAAGAACTGAGGCCACACTTAAAGCACAGTGGCTTAGGAAAGTGTCTGGAAACATATGCGTGGCACTTACAAGCTATGCCGTAAGTATCTGTGGCTATGAATGAACAGAGAGATCGCTCTTCCAGGTCTGATGCTGTTACCAAGTAGCTTAGGTTATTGAGAAAGTCAATTCATAAAGCTTTGCCTGGAAATTGTGGGAAGTAACACTTATTCCTGGCCTGCTATCAGTTGGGTTAGATCTTTTGATGATTCTAAGATTTAGGGAGGAAATACAGAGCTTATAATGATATCAAATCTTGGAAATAAAAGGAGTTTGTTCTTTCTGTTTTATTCTGTCATTTAAAAATGCCTTCATTTTATAACACAATTTTTAAATTATAAGTAAAAAATGATAGACTGCCTTCAAAACCTTTATACCCAATTCCATATTGAATTTTCTTTTTCATGGAAATCATTGTTAAAACTTTGCTTATATCTTTCCAGATCTTTTCATGACTATAATACAGGTCTATATTATACACACATATATAGGGTCATTTTCTTTCATATTATAGCCCGTTCTTTTACTTTGTTACATCTTTGCCTTTTCATTTTAGTCTGTGTCTCTCTCTATATTTCATCCTTTTAAAATCTGTCGTATTAGTGTGAATCTACCCGAACGTATTTAACATTTGCTCCTTTAATGGTCACTACAATTCTTTCAGATACATCTTCACAAATCAAAGGTTGAAGAGAATATCTTTGTAACTGCCTTTGTGCGATGAGAGTGTATTTTCTGTCAGATAAGCACCTATGAGATAGTTGGGTTGAAGACTAGACACATTTTGATATATTCCTGCCATAGTGCCCTCCCAATAAAGCCAAATTCCATTTATAAACTTACCAACATTATAAAGAAGTGCTTTTTCTCCAAATAGCCAACACATAATATAATACATATAAAAGATTGGATTTTTAAATTTTTTCTAATTTACTGGGTTGCATTTTTGTCATAAGAATTGTGATTAGTGGAAGTCAACAGGCACAGACAGAGATATGAGTTCCTCTAATGTTACTAAAGAACACAAAATTGCATGCAGAGATATGGACAAAGCAGCAAGGAGACATGCAGCGTTCATTGGAGGAACAAGTTTTGTCAACCTCAGAACCTGCACAAGGAAGCATTTTTGCAGATGATACGATTGAAACCAGTTAAGAGTTCCACTGAATCAGTAGGAAGCTTCCCTGTGGGTGGCAGATGACGGAACTTCAAAGATGTGTATGTCCTAATCCCCAGAACTCGGGAATATGTTACCTGACAAAAAAGGAGATTGTAAATGTGAATGCAGATAAGGACTTGGGCTGGGGTGACCATCTTGCATCATCCAGATGGAACCAATCTAATCATGCCAATGCTTAAAAGGGAAAACCCTTCCCAGATTGATCAGAGGGCACAGAAGAATGATCAGGATTCAATGTTACTGGGTTTGAAGGAAAGAGAAGGTAGCCAAGAGCCAAGGGACAGGCAAGGGCAGACATTCTTTCCTAAAGACTCCAGGAATGAGCACATCCCTGCAACTCCTCTATTTAAGCCCAGTGTCACGACTTTTAACCCACAGAACTATGAGATAACAAATGTGTGCTAATTCACTAAGTTTGGGGTAATTTGTCATACTAGCAATAGAAAACTATTAGCCAAACTCGTCGTGCAGGGCAAAGAGCAGTGATGACCTCAAGGGTTTCTTCTTCCTGAGACGTGGGCACCCTCTTTCCTACGCATCAATTATAAGGAACGGAAACAACCACAGAATATAGCGATATTTGCTGTAAGCATTGAGAGACATTCAAATCATATCATTGCAGCAGACACAATTTGTCTAAAAGGTATGGATGCAATATGAGGGCCTGCATGCCTTAATGGAAAAATTAAAAAAAAATTCAGTTGTGCTTCAGTTTTCATTTCCTTAATTGTGAATGCTATTAAACCATTTTTACATGTTTACCAGCTATATTTAAATTGCAGGCTTATAGCTGTGATCAATTACTCAGATAGGCTGTTGGTCTTGCATAATATTTTATAAAACTATATATTCTGCATACAAATATGTGTTAATATCTGTTTCAAGTATTTCTCTCTATGCATATAGACAGATATATATGTGTGTAATAGACATACATACTAATTTGGAGAACTGGCATATTTGAAGAATGATTCGAAGCACTGCTTTAGCTATTATACCTATACACAACTGTAAAAAGCTGAAGTATATAACAGCTAAAGCAGTGATCAGAGGGAGATCTGAACATTTAAATATGTATACTAAATCAGGGCAAATGCCTAGAATCAATGACTTAGGCATCACCTTAAAAGTCAGAATAAATAGCAATGTAAAACCAACATAAGTAGAAGAAAGGAAATATTAAACAACAGAGGATAATTAAATACAAAACTAGAGGACATTAATAAAGTAAAGGCTGGATCTTTAAAAAGATTAATAAAATGGGTCAGTTCTTAGCTAGAATGATTTTTTTAAAAGTACAAAGCACAAGTTATCAATATGGAGAATGAAGAAGAGGGTTATCCTTACAGATATTAAAAAGAGAATAAGAGAATTTTATAAACTACTTAGTACCAACCAATTTGACAACTTGAAATAAATATAAAGATGACCTAAATAATATAACTAACCCAAATTATCATAGATTAAACACAAATATGAAGTTAATTATTGAGATTAATTTTTTTCTAATACCTCATATAATGAAACTGTTGGCTCAAAAATCTCTCTTTGCAAATATTTAAAAAGAAAATATCACCAATATTACACAAAGTCCTTTAAATCACAGAGGGAACACATTCCAAATCATCATGAGTTTAACAACACTTATACCAAAACTCACAAAGACAGTACAAAAAAAGAAAATTCACACCAATTCCCTTTATGAGCAGACATACAAAATTTCTTAATGATGTATTAGTAGAACACATACATATCTAAAAAGGATAATTTATCATGACCATACAGGACTTACCCAAGGAATGTAAGGTTTCTTTTGCATCCACTGAATTTTTCAGTTTAAAAGGATTAATTTTTATGGTATTTGATTGTTACTACAAAAAATAAAACCATTGCATGCAATTCACCATATTAACAGACTCAAGGAGAAAACCTGATAGTAATTCCACTACATGCAGAAAAGGACATTTTTAAAAATTTTCTCATCAAATGAAAATTATTTAATATAATAACACCATTTATAAAATCCACAAATAACATTATCTTTAATGGTGCCATAGTGAACACTAAGACATAAACAAGACAAGAATATCCACTCTCAACAGTGAGGAGGAATATCATAAGGAGCCTAAAAATTTTCTATATAGGTAATAAGTAAATTTAGCATGGTTGTAGGATACAAGATTTTTTAAAGCGCATTATTATATACATAAGAATGTAATTAGAAAATGAAATTTTTAAAATTCCCCTTATAATAGTATTAAAACATGAAATACCTAAAAAAATATCTCTTTCCAACACATGTGTAGAACTTCTACCCTTTTCTGAGACAAAAAATAGGATTCTCAAACACTGTGGTACTGGCTTTGGAAATGATAAACAGATCACTACAACAGAGAATCAAGAAACAGATTCACGCACCTATGATCATATGTTTTCTAACAAGAACCCCAGAGCAATCCAATATTAAAAGTAAAGTCTTACCACAAATGGTGCTAAAGGAATTGAAAATTCATAAGGAAAATACAATTAAGCCTCGACCCTTACCCAAAACATATTTAAAGTGGATCACAGACCTAAACATAAAGCTAAAACTATAAAACCTTTAGAAATAAATAAAAGTGATTACATTTATGATCATGAATAAGCAAAGATTTCTTAAAGAGGTCATAGAAAGCAAGATCATTAAAAAGTGATAAAGAAGCTTCCTCAAAATTTAAAATTTATGCTCTGTAAAATACACCATTAAATAAGAGAACAGACAAGCCTTAGACTATAAGAAAATAGTTTAAAATACTCAAAAAGAACTGTTATACAAGGTGTAATTTCTATAAATCTAAAAGGCAAACAACTTAATAAATGTTGCAAAATATTTTATGCCTTTCACAAAAAATATATATTAGTGGCCAATGGGCATATGATAAAGTGTTCAATACTTTTAATCACCATAGAAATGAAAACTAGAACCACAATGAGACCCAACTCCATGCTAACCAAAATGACTAAATTAAGTATACTAATAACATGAGATGTTGACAAGGATGAGAAGCAACAAGATTCTTTTACATTCTTGGTGAGAGTCTATAATGCTACTACTACTGTGGGGAAAAATTCTGTACCAATTCAGACCTACCTATGATTCAGCAAATCCAATAATGAAAGAAACGAAAAGAATTGTATCCACACAATGCCTTGTACATGAATTTTATCGTGGCATTATTCTTAATAGCTCAAAATAGGAACTCAACCAAATGCCCATCAAGTGGTCAATAGATAAACAAAATAATGCATATCCACAGAATGAAATACCATGAAGCCATTAAGTGAAATGAAATAATTGCTCAAAACATTAGTCTTTGTGAAAGAAGTCTCACTTTTACAAAGTAAAGATTTTATGAGTCATTTTACATGAAATTCTACAATAAGCAAACCTAATCCACAGTGGAAGAAGGTAAGTTCAGTAACCAATGATGAAATAAATATGAATGTAATGAAATAAATATGATGAACATTTGGGTCATGGAAATGTTCTGCATCTTGAGAGTTGGGTCACACATGTATGTGCATTTGTCAAATATCCCTACATATCTAAAGATTTGTGTATTGCCACTCTCTGACCTCAAACTATACTACAGAGTGATCATCATCAAAACAATATGGTACTGGAACAGACACACCTATCAGTAGAATCAAATCAAGTCTAGAAATAGAGCATACAATGGAAGAAGGAAGGTCTATTCAACAAATGGTGCTGGAAAACTGGAAAGTCATCTGCAAAAAAAACCCCAAAACACCCCAAAACAACAACAACAAAAAACCCAGAACTAGATGACTCATTATAGCCATGCACAAGAGTTAACTCCAAATGAATCAAGGACCTGGACATAAGACCTGAAACTATAAAATACTTAGAAGAAAACCTGGGAAAAACACTCCATGACCTCAACCTCAAAGATGTCTTTGTGAAAGGAAGTGACAGTAAAAGAAACCAAAGCAAAATGAAACAATTGGGACTACATCACACTGAGAAGCTTCTGCACAGCAAAAGTAACCACCAATGAAACAAAACCACCACCGATGGAACTGGAGAAGATATTCAAGCAATATACAGTAATAAGAGCTTAATCTCCAAAACATTTAAATAACTCATACACCTCAGCGATAGAAAAATCAAGGTGTGCCCTGGTGGTCTAGTGGTTTAAACCAGACGCAGTCCACATACATCCCAAGGTCCCTGGTTCAAGATCCTGGCTTGGAGAAACAATTAATGATGAGCAAGTGAATAAAGTTCTTCTCCTCTCTCTTCCTGCCTACTTATTTTCATTCCTGCCCGTATCTTTCATTAAAAACATAAAAAAGGTAAATGACCCACTTAAAAATTTGCCAAAGAACTGAATAGACATCTATCTAGGGAAACACATAGTAAAAACAATGAAGTACTGATACATGTTGAAACATGGGTGAACCCTGAAAACACGCTGTGACGTGAAAGAAGTGTTATAGCAAAATCACATAATGTATGACTCTATTTACATAAAACATCTAGCATAAGCAAATATATTGAGATAAAAAAAGTACTTTATTGGTTTCCTAGGGCTGCGGATGATGAAAAGTACATGGAAGATGATGATGGTATAAAGGGGAGTGACTGAAAATGGGTGTGGTGTTTTCTAGGAAGAAATGTGAAAATCTAACATCAACTGTGGTAAATGGTTGCTCAGCTGTGAACATACTAAAAAGCATTGAACTGTAAGCTTTAAATTTGGGTGATATATCTCAGCAGAGCTATTATAAAATTTGTCAATGATAAAATCTAGGTGGGTGTTTACTATAGTTGTTTTCACTTTCTGTAAATTTGAAAACTTTTAAAATAAAACAAGATTGTGAATGGAATTGTCTTAACTTTAGAATTGATAGAAAAAAAAAAATCTGTATAATATTAAGTCTTTTCAGTTAGGAAGAAACAGGCCATCTGCAACTTAAATTCCTTTTAACCTTCACCTACATACATACATGCATACACACATACATATGCATACACAAATGTATACATGTGTATATGTGTATACATGTATATGAGCGTATGTGCATGCATATATGCATGTATATGCATGTATGTGTGTATATGTGTATTTGTATATGTATAAATCTCAGGCCGCTCCTGATGAATGTGTGACAACACCCACTCTCTCATCATTGGACCGCTCTGGATGTTTGAAAGATCTTCCTCATATGCTGCTGAGACAACAGGCCCTGTCATTAATTCACTGGAATGTGTTCTTAGCTTCTAGAAACTTCTTTCATGTTTCATTTCAGCCTATGTGGGGATAATGGTCATACGTCTCTGAGTCCCCAGTTTTTTGTTTTTACTCACCTGGTCCTTGTTCTTCTGTTTGCACGATTCCGAGACCCTTCACTCCCAGGGGTGTCTTTTCTCTGCAAACCCTGTTTCTGCTAACCTCCCTGGTATGACAAAATGGAACAGTGTGGCTCAGGTAAGTGATGAGCAACATGGAGTGGAGAGGAATAACCCTTCCTCAATGCAAAATGTTTTACTTCTATTAATACAACCTAGACCTACAATAGGTTTTCCAGGTAAACATCATTCACTGCTATTGAACATAAATTACCAAGCAGGCTGTGTTTTTTTCCATCTATACCTGGGATGACCTTGAAAAAAACCTCAAGGACTTTCCTTAGCAAGTGTTTTCAGAGCGCTCTGTGTCTGGATCCCTGGTTTAGTGGCCACCTACCTTGGAAAGAGCTGCTTTCCTGAATTTGCGTCATTTTCATGATGAATAAAGCATAGAGAATCGCTCTCAGCTGCTCGTGATATTCATAGACTTCCCAGATTGGAAGAGACCTTAAAAGACCGTCTCATCGTTCCTCCTGTCACCAAGCTTGATGATGTCTACACCAATCCTCTTCAGAGAGAGGGCAGCAGCTGCCACCAATCTACCCGAATCTCTAAGCTGTCCCTCTGTGACCCAGTCTCAGGTTGGCATATTCCTGTTGATGAAGAGTTCTGAGAGCCCTGGATGAATGCAGTACTGAAATTAGCAGGAAGTAGTGGAAATAATTCTCCTGCACTCAGCGTCTTATGCTGATAGCATCTGCCAAACAAGGGGAACCGCAGGCAGGCAGAGACGCTGCAGGCGCCCAGGGTGACAAGGGGGCTTGGAGTTCCCTGGACACTAGGCTGATTATTACTCACTCCAAGTCATCTACGTGGAGTGGACGCTATGACCATAACTCCACCACCACGTGCAGCCTACGGCCTGTGAAGGGAAAGATTTTCCAAGGAAATGACATCAGTGTTGTTTCTGGGTAGAGGAACTTCACCTGTCCTGTGAGTCAGTCCCAAGACTTCAGGACACTTGACTGTAAGAGTCCCGTATTCCGAGCTCAGGGAGACTTATCTTGATCTTTTATAACATTTCTGCCAGACTCGCAGTATCACACAACTAGAGGTAAAATGTGGGTCATGAAGTTCCAAAACTGGCCCTTGAGTTATGAGATTCAAAAAGTACTTGTGACTCCAGGATGCTTATCAATTTCTATGGCAGCATTAACACAGATCCACAATTTTCCTTTGAGATCCCTCCCTCTAGGAGACAAGGCTTCTTTCTCCTCTCCTCGAGTATGGCTGGGCTCAGTGATGTGCTACTAACAAATAGATGGCAAGCATCTAGGTCACTTTGCAATGGAGACATGCGGTAGACACCCCTCAACCAAACATTTAAATTGAAAGCAGCAGTCACATGGATATCACGGAGCTAAGGCTTGCTTCACAGATGCACAGCCTGACATGGGACTCCATGCTCAGAAGGACCCCACATTGTTTGAATGTTCTGTTTTTCGTGCACTGAAATTCTTAAACATGTTCTCTTTGGGTTTGTGTTTTGCAAGTTAAATCCAAAGGGAAATGGAGCATGCCTAGAAGAGAAATGTGCACTCTGCATGTCTGCCAGTCCTGCCTCCCTATTTGCATACAGCAGTCATTGTCCCCGGAGCACAGGATTCCAGTGGACCCATCATCCATGGGAGGGAAGCATGAATCAAAGCAAGTATGAGGGAAGTGCCCTACCCCTATGACTCAGCAGGCAGGGGCACTAATAGCCCGGAGAAGCCACACTTCCAGTTTGTACCAGGACTTGCTTTTAATAGAGAAGGCAGGCAAAGGTCTTCTATGAAACAGAAATCACCAAGACACCTTATCATAGCCATTCTCACTCAACTGGCTTCCCTGCTTCAGCTAACTACGTACCCTGAATGGGGGAGTCACAGAAAAGTGCAATATAGGACCATCAATAGCCATTTCCCTTCCAGTCCTTTCTTACTCATCAGTAAACAGAAGCTAGAATGTGGGCATATCCAGCAGTGAAAGAAAAGCAGTTAATGTGCAGCATCGCTGCTGTTTTAGGAAGAACGAATGTCTGTGCAAATTCAGAACACAACTCTGCGACTTTGATGGCTCTGCATACATGCTAAGTGCTCTTATATTTGTACTTAAAACTGTCATTGCACAATAGAAAAAGAAACAATAAAATTCATACCTATCATTTCAATGCTGCTTTTTAATTTAAAGTGACGCTAATTAAACAGCAAATATACACAACACCACAAGCTGAGAGAGAAATCGTAGTGGGAAAGGAAAAGCTTTATTCTAGTAGCTTTCACAGGACTTTCTGCTTTCTTCTGAATAATGAGCTATGCTGTTTTGTTTTACACTGAGTCCCCAAAATTATGTACCCAGTCCTGTGCATACCCCTGACAGTCTGTGATTACCTCTTTAATATGCTTAACCCAAATACTTGACTTCAGTCTAATCATATGTAGCAATCAGGTAATCTCAAATTAAGGAACATTTTTGAAATATCTGGACAGTGCCCTTCAAACGTGCCTACCCTCTAGTGCCAGGAGAACTTCCCTGGTGTTCTGTTCCACTCTTGATGGTTGAACACATTCCCAGAACAAAGATGATGGGCTACAACAGGACATGTTGGGAAATGTCCCTGTATTAGGATGGTTGGGTTCTAATTCATCTGTGCTAGTGACCGATTTTGCAACAAGTAATTTTTATCTGAGTCTCAGATGCCTCCTATGCCAGAGAAAGGCCAATATTGGATGAATGGTGGAGGTAGTTGGTCTATCTTTAAGGAATCCTTTAATTAAAATTTTATATAATTTTATGGCATTATTACTAGTAGTTCTGTGACCTTGGGTGATTTTTCTTAACCTTTACAAGTCCAATTTTCATCTGTAAAATAGTTAAAAGAATTGTATCTACCTTGGGGCCAGTTATATGTGATAATTCAATGAGATAATGCACCAGGCAGGACAGTGCCTGCAACTAGTAAATGTTTAATAATAATGTGTGTTATTGTTGCTCACTATTAATCACATGGAATTCCACGTAATGCTATGTGGACTCTGAGGAGAAGGAGAGAGACCACTTCTAGAAGAAAGACAAGGGAAGATTTCAAAAAGGTTCATGAGAGCTGGATCATAATGATTTGGGTCTGTGGGCATCTCAAGTGGGGAAGGAAGAGCAAGTTGGGCAGGGAATGAAATGCAAATATTGAAATAAAGTAGAGGAAATACAGGTGATGCTTAGTGGCCAGGAAGAAACTGAATGTTTGAGAAGTCACATATGTGAAACAAGATCCTGGAATATAAGCCTGGAACTAATGCAAGATAAGGAAGACCCTGATTTACAAAGGATCAGGATTTTAGACTTTAGTTTTGAGAGACAAAATGAAGTGAAAATTATTGGGTCTCACCCAAAAACCCATTAAATTAGAAACTCTGGGGTTGGGGTCCAGATTCTGTTTAAAGAGCCTTTTAGGTTTTATGCTGTTTGCTAAAGTTTGAGAGCTGCTCTACTAGGTCAATTTCTAAGGCAGAGATAGAGATGTACGCTACCAACTGCAGCAATTATGTGAATTTTCTGGGCTACTGTGGTTGGGGTTTTGTTTCATGAGGCACCTGGCTTTCCTTTCCCTTAATAGACTCATTTGTCCATTTAGCATCTGAATCAGGAAGAACAGGTGAGAGGAATGTTTCCAGCTGGAGTAAGGTCCCCGTCTTGGCTTTCATCTGCTTCACATCTATTCTTCTCTCTCTGGGGTGAAAGTTGTCATATGGGCTCAGTATAAAAAGGTTAATGCAAGACATGTCAGATTTCCTGTTACGGATGTGAGAGGCTGAGGAATTTTTTCAAGTCCTTGTTACTACATCTGTGCCTTGATTTTCCTACATGATTACAGTGGGTTAAGTTATGTTTTCAAACTCTTTACTTCCCTCTAAAAGGGTTACTGCTCCATGCTTTACTTTTACAGCGCTTCCCTCTGTGGAATCTACTTCTCTTCAAATGGATGTTAACTTTGGCATGGTGACTTGACTGGACCAATGGCAAATATGCAGATGTGACATGAGCAGAGACTTTAACAAATTGCTCATGCGTCATGGTCCTATAGATTTGCTTAGACCTATCATAAGAAGAGAAGAGCGCATCCCTGTAGCAAAAAAATTTTAATAATAATATTTTTTTAAATGAGGCCTCTGAAGCATACTCCAGCTCAAGCTTTAGCCTAAAGCCAGACCCAGATGATTCCCAAACCACAGTCAACTCAAAGGTCCACGAGTGAGAAAATAAATGCTTGTAAGCCACTATGAATTTACTATGTGTTGCCAGTAACAACTAATACACTGAGACCATCTCAGGTCTAACAAAATAACGTCTACAACTAATACCCCTAAGAGGAGAATATGAGCAATCCAGTACCCCCATGAAGAAATCTCAGACTATGGATGTAATGATAACCAGAGAAAATTTTGCTTCTGTTTAGGATGTGGGAGTTCAGGTTACTGTCCTCATAACTCAAACTAACAGAAAATATCATGTATCTTTTAAAGATATTAGAGGACTATAGACATGAAAATATTTAAAAGACTTACATTTTAGAAAGGTTTGAGTTCTTTCTACCTTGAGGAGAATAGTGACTGTTTTCCTTCCTGGCAGCATTTTCTTTGTTTAAGCAAAAGAAAGTGGAAGACTACACTCACCAAAGGAAGAACATCCTGCAGGGGAAATGGCTTCACTATCAAATGACCTAGTGTGACACACTGAAACTTGTAGTATCCTATCACTTAAAACACAGCCCTAATTCTCCCTCCCACTTGATCCTCATCACAGGACTTCAGCTGAGTGGGGATACTGCAGGAAACTGATGGCTGGGCAGGAAACAAAATCCCCTTCTGCTAATGGTCCTCAGAAATCAAACTTCTACGACAGAGCTAGAGAGAGTGAGACAGACAGACAGGCAGGCAGGCAGAGAGATAGACAGACAGACAGAGACAGAGAGAGACAGAGAGAGACCAATAATGCACATGGCATACCATTTTGATTGAAGACATTTGAAATCAGAGGTGAACCTTAATGAAACAGAGCTGTAAGCCACAGGCAACCTAACCCAACTCATGATTAAATTTAATTAAATCAAATTCTAGCTTCCTCACTGAGCAAAAGTTTTGTCTTAAACATTTGGGGTTAAAAAAAATATTAGCTCCATTCTCTAAGGTTGTTTAAAAAATAATACCTACAGTAAATTTGTATGGTCTACAAAGGAACAGAAAATTGCTACCCATAAACAAGAGGAAAGGTAGTCAATAAAAGCAGACTCATAGGTGACTCAGATACTGTAATTATCAAATAATGACTTTTAAGAATTATAATTTGGCAATAAGATAATTTAGAATAAATTGATAGAAAAAAATGAGAAACTTAATGGCTAAAGAATATCTAAAACATTTCCAAATAAACATTCTAAAATGAAAGAACACAATATTTAAAGGAAAGAATGAATGAGAGGTGCTTTCCCTTGGCTCAGACTGCCTAGGAGGTTAAGGTGCAGGCCATGTGAAATCTATGAAAACAGGTTCACGATCCAGGGTAAGTTGTAAAAAAAAAGAAAAGAATGATCTGGAGAGGTTTAACAGCAGAAACGACACAGTTGAACAAGTCAATAGAAATTATATAAACTGAGACATGCAAGGAAAAGATGATGAAAAATATATACATGTAAGACAATTAATTATGGAATTGGAGTCTCAGGAGAGAATAGAACAGAAGAACTATTAAAAGAGACAATGTCCGAAGATTTTCAAAAATTGAAGAAAGACACCAAATCATAAAGTCAGGTATGTCTTTGAAATCAAACAGGTTGATAATAACTCTATCCAATCTCAAGGTGCCAAACAGAAGCACCAGGTACTCGCATTTCCCTTTGCGCCAGGATCTGTTTTCCTCTGCTTGCTGCCATGAACTGATCTCCAAACTTTAGCCTCTATTCTGATGGCTCATAAACTCTCTTATGGCAGCCTCACTGCTCAGGAAGTCCGGCAGAGGAGACGTCAACGCTTCTTTCTCTCTCTAGCTCAGACTAACCAGCCCACATCAAGCTACCAAGGGAAGGGGTAGATGGTCATTTCTTGCATTAATTTTCCACTTGTATAATGAGCACCTGACTCAAAGCAATTCTTAATAAATAGTCAAAGATACCTTATTTATACTGAAGTCAAGTTTCTGACTTGTTAGCTAAGTAAATCAAAGAAAAGAAAATGGAAGGAATTAGTTAACCCAAAGTAAGAGAAGAATGAATGAAGCATGATATTTAGAAATAGAAAGACAATATGATGGAGATCATGTAAGACTTGGAGAGAAGATACTGATAAGTATCATGGGTTTTTCATTCATTTAATCTATGTCAGTTACATAGCATTCAAATTTCACTTGCAATATTATAGCAAATGTTTATAGAGTGTTTCTTGTCTTTTTCCACCAGGAGAAAAATCATGGTTCTTATCTTCAGAAAAGCCCAATTCTTTGTCTCTGAATATCCAATATCTCTGCCTGGGACCCAATACTGACACACACACCCACTGAAATGTCCCATATCCTGAAGAAAAGGTGTCCTGGACTGCTCTCTCCTCCTAACCCATACCCCATGTCCTAATGACTGTGACTCCTCACTGTCAACCCATGCCACTCTTTTCCATCCGCTCAGGAGGTAGTTCAAATCAATAAATATTAACCACCAACACTGTGAAAGCCACTATGCTACTTGCAATAAATAGAGATGGCAAATATGTTTCTTTTTCATGAAAACTCTGGTTAATCCATGGAGGCAGCTTAGGGGACTTTGTTATCATTAGAGCCATTTTCCAAACACTGTGGAAAGGAATTCTCTGATTAATTATCAATGTCTGCCTGGAGCAGGGAATGGAGAGAGAGGTGGCACAATGCATACCTGTCATCCTTTCTATAAGGGATATAAATATATATTAAGAGATCTTCTGTAACTAAGAGTCTCTCAAACTCTCTCTGAGACAGACAAATATATAAGTAGCTAAATTATAAGACACACAAACCAATAGTGAAGTATTAATAAATTATATGACACCCTCAGGAAGAAGGACTAATTTATCTTGACAGCAAAGATGAGAAGGGTCTTGCAGATGGCAAAATTTGAGCTGGGCTTTAAGTGGAATTAAATCACTTGTGAGTCTAATTCAAAATCACAATGCAAGTGGTTTTTGATCATTCCATTCTGTGTCACATGTTTTTTTCTTTTTCCAATCTAGTATTTTATGTTTGACTTTGTTTTATGCCTGTTGTTATTGAACTTTGAGAAGTGAGTATCAAACACGACCTCCATTTTCTTCCCTAATGCTTTTAGCACAAATTTTAAAGACTCTTCAGCTCACGCTGTGATTGCACACTGCTCCATACATGAGCACTTCAGGGGTCTGGGGTCAAAGTCCAGGTTTCATGGACACAAGAGGATTCCCATGGGCTCACAATATAACTCACTGTCATGCCATCAAGAGTTAATTGCCTTCCCTGAAACATGACATTTTCCTTTTCTTAAAAGACACAATAGACTTTGAAATAAAATAGTTTTTAAAAATTTGATTTGTCTTTTTTATGCCAGAGGCTGTCTATCTGATTCAGGTGTGCAAGTCAAAAGAAATTAGTCCCCATTGTGTGCACGAGAACATGGCATCCTTGAAAGGGAGCTGGGCAAAAAGAAGAAAAGATGTCTATGTTCAGATCCTGTGTCTGCTTTGCTCTGGGACTACCAGAAAATCCCACTTTCTCCAAGTCATCATTTTATCATGTGTCCGAGTAGAGGGTTGGAGAAAGTAGAGGGCTGGAGAAAGCAAAGGGTTGGAGAAGACCACCTCTATGTGCTAATAAGCCAACATCAAATTCCGTGATGTCTGTAAAAGATGTAAGTCTATTAGAGAGTGAGGGGTGGGACTAAAAGCTACCACCAGCCCCTGGGATGTTGCCTCAAGTCACCGTCTTTATTCCAGTCAGGAATTCCTGTGAGAAGTGCTGGAGACCTAAGCAGGTCTCCCCACGCTGTGGCCCTAGAACCCAAGATCTGCAGAGTACGTGACAACCTGACTACTATCCCCATTGCAGGCAAGAGGGAGATGGAATAGAAACTGAGCTATACTGGATCTACTCAGGAAGGAACCCTTGAATCAGCCGTCTGCAGTGATGAGTATCTGACTGACCACAGTACCAAGGAAGGGCAAAAGAGAGCACCATTCGTGCACACAGAATGTTTGACACAGTCAACCTGCCCACTAGTAAAAATTGCTATATGTTCCATGCAGGATGAGGAAAGGAGTAAGCAGATGGGCAGAGGCATAGGAAGAAGAGACAACTCCCTCCTCACTAGTCAGTTTAAAAATTTCTCCCCAAACTCATGATATCCAGCCAGTAACTGCTCAAGAATTTGGCATACCAAGACTAAGCTCAGCAGTCATCATCATTTCAAAAGCACAGAAAAATAACTACCAAAACAAAGCACTACAGGAAGCATTTGAGAATAATTAAGTAGTCATCATCTTTTGACTAATTGTAAATGCATTTGGAGTTCAGAAAAGAAAGGTTAGTATGAGCTGGAGAGATTGGCAAGAGCCTCCTGGGCGAAGCTGAACTTGAACTGCTTGTGAAGAAGTATGTGTGTGTGGGTGGAATGGGTAGGGAGAAAGGAGCTTTAGGAAAACGGGATATGATGTGAATATATATGTACATTTTAACAAAGAGAAAACAAGACCATGCATTTCAGAAACATAAAACACAAAGACATAGAACTGAGACTCAACATGCTTAAGGATGAGAAAGATAATTTTGACTGGACTGGTGAACAGGGAACATTGAGGAATATTTGGATGGGACAGAGTCATATTTTGGAGGGACTTCAACGAAGTTTAAATTTAAGTCAGAGATAATATTACAATTTATTAATAGGTGCTGGGGAGCAGGGGTGTGGCAAATGGGTGCAAAATTTTAAGAAGATAATTTTGTATGTCTCTTGAAAGAGGAATTGGCATGGGATGGGGGTGCGTGGAGAGGCTGGCTGGAAGACTTGCAGAAATTCAGCCAGAGGTATTGAAGACCTACAGCATATGGTTAGATGCTCAAAAATAGCCCTGAACAGAATGGAGGAAGCCTAGAATGGCTGCAGGAATGGAGACAAATGTCAATTCTGAGAGACAATTCAAATGAATAGATGTCAAGTGTAAGTGACAAATTGGATACACAGGTGAATAATTTGAAGAAAGTTCGTTCTATATATACATAGGTATCTTAAATGACTTTCTATGTAATTTTCTCAGGGAAAATAATATATAATTCCACTTTGGAATTAGATTTCACTTCAGGTCCAATTCAGGCAATCAAGATTAAAAGACTGAGTTTTGAATGCAAGCTTCAGCCCATGCCAATGGCAGGAACTAAAAAATGCCCATTAGAAAGTTGTTTCACATGGGTCTTACCCAAGCTCCATCATCTCAAAATTACTCAAGGAATTCACAAAATCTGAAATACCTGAGGAAAGTATGGCCTCCATTGGCATTTTTATGCACATCGGCACAGGTAAGCCTCATTCAACCCTGCTGACATGACATACAACTAGTTCCATTTAATGGCAGGGGAATCATCACATCAAGAAGAAAGACTCAGGAGGATGTCCCAGCCAGGTTGTGTATGCACCGGGGTACCAGGTCTAAATATATTTCCTGCTACGCCATGTAGAAAATATGCTTGTAAACCCCAGGGAATTTTATCCTTCGATTTAAAGAGGCATACTGCAAATAATGCTCTTTTCAAGTAGCCAGGCCTCAAACAATCTTTATAAGTTAAAAATTTCAAAAGTGGGGAAAAATGGGACATGACCAGATAGTTCCTTTTAGGAATGAGACTCCTTTTCCTTGTGTAACTTGGTCCAAGACAAATTCTAAACAAGAGTATTTCTTTCAAGGTTTTATTAAAGAATAGGCACATATTTTCTTCCAGACTTTGTAGACACCTGTTCCTTCACGAACTTTCTTCACTATCCCCCAATGGATGCATTCTGACTTTTGTCTTAGCTGATCTCGGGGATACACGAACACCCAACTCACCCTGGACTCAGAGACCCTGGCCTCACTCGTGCTTCAAGGCAACATCTATTGTCCTCAAGCACCAGGTAGAACCCTGGATTTGAACCGCAGTGAGGCCAACTCTGGTGACTCCATAATTCATACTTTGCTGCCGATTTCCACTTTCAAAGACTTCTGGAATGTAATTGCCCTGACATGGAAAGAGGAAACAGCAACACGGGCATGGAGAGAGCTGTCGCACTAGCAAGATACTGGATCTGAATGAGAAAGCGTATTGGAGAGTTTTCATCAGAACATATGTGTACGCTTCAGTTTCCCAGTGAACACACCAGACTGGGCACCAAAAATACAATAGAAAATCCCCAAATGTATGATAAAAAGGAATATATGTATTCCTTTGATGTACATGTGTTAGGGAAAGAGTGTGAAGGCAGCGTTTGGGGAAAGATTAGGGTTTTCATGTTACAATGAATGTCCATTGACTTCTTTTTATGTGTCACAAAATGTGCTGATGGGTGGAGTAATAGCAAAGTAGACAGAATCTATGTTGGAGATTGGGGCAGTGCTCATGTAATCACACAGAATACATGTATGTACTTATACACAAATATGCATATTTCTACACGTGTATGTATCCATATGTGTTTACGTATATATAGCACATACACATACATATCTATGTGTATACAGATATACAGGTATAGGTATTTCATCACATTGTTTTTAATGACGAAACAATCCATGAAGTTATGAGCACCTAAAGGAAGGAGTCCTGACCTAGCTATTGGGTTGGGTTGGGGCCAACAGGTGGAGTAGATAAGACATGTGATAGTCCTGAGGAGAAAGCAGCCAAGCATGTTCATGGATTATGGAAAGAGTTGGGATTTGCTCTTTGTCTTTTATACACCAGGAATTATGACAAGAGTTTAGCAATTCTCATTTCATTTAATCTCCATAAAATCTTTATAAAGTAGATGGCATTTCTGCCATATGACAGATGGAGAAATATCTACTTTACATCCAACCATCCTTCCTTCCATCTATCCAACCATTCAGCCAGTCAACCAACCAGTCAGCCATGCATCCAACCATTCATTCACTTATTCATTTACAATATATTCTATGGAGCATTTATAATAAAAGGACCTTGCTAGGCACTGTAATTACGCTGATGAACAAGACATGGCCCCGACTTTTGAAGAACTCACAGTCTGGTGGAGATGCATAAAGTAAATAGTTGATTCTGGCTCAGTAGAAAAGGCTCTCTGGCTAATCCTGCAGCATTTGAAAGAGCAAAGGCGAAACGCCCATCTCTGTTTTGCAGCTCCGAAATCTTATCCAACATCTCGCAACCTGTGTGTGTCAACCAAATCTCAAATCTATGTTGGTGTGCCTTCATCTGAGACCCACCTACTTTTCTTTTCATCATATTATGCAGGTAATTATCTTGGACTTAGGGTAAACTTTCTGAAAAAATACGACACATCTTGCCTAATCCCCACTGGAGGCTGAGCTGTGAAATGCGGTGTGAAGAAGCACAAGCAGAGTTCGGCTCCCAGGCCCAATGTGCCTGCACTGGGCCGGAGCCAGCCCACTCAGGAAGCACTGAGCACTCAGGCCTGCAGAAGCACCTGCCCAGAACAGACCGTGCATTTAATGAGCTCCACCATGGTAGAGGGACGCTTGCCACCTAGATCCATGGAAATGGCCCCTCAGGCCAAACAAAAAATGAAATGCTCTGGCTGCCAGCATTTTGTAGTAGGAGAAATCTGGGTTGAGTGAGGAAGAGCTATTAATTACCATCTCAGCTCCGGCCTAAGAGTGGTGAGAAGTGCTTCTTCCGAAACAACACTTTGCTCAGAGAGGAGAGAGCTGACATCCATTCTGTTCCATGTCCTGGGCCCACAGGAGCCCTGCAGGGCTATATGAAGACACGCACACACACACAAACATGTGTTATGGAGCACACTTTATGTGCCAAGCATGACATTTAAGTGTTAGTCTGTGTTATCTAATTTCATTTCATTCCCACAATAGCCCTGTTTATAGATGAGAAATAGAGAGTCCCCCCTCTTTGATTCTTTCAGACTTTTCATGACTTTTAAACACATTTATGAAAAAGGGCACATTACTTAGAAAAACACTAATTTGCAGCAGCATCTTGTCCCTCACCAGTACTCCAGGGGCATCCAGGACAGGTCTTTGAGAGGGACTTGGCCACATCTACTCAGAAGAGCAGAGGAAGGAGGAAACGGGTCTTTATTTCTGGTGGGCGAGTTCCAGACACTGAAGGAGACCGGGTTTCTCTTGCTCGGAAGGCAGACCTTGGCCTGGCCGAACCTCAAGTGTGTGAAAATGATGGCCACTGTCACATAGTGTCCAGTCGGGAAGACAACTGTGCAGGGCTCTCAGAGCCTATGGAGAGCTTTGTCTTGGAAAGGGGAAGCCAGGATCAACTCTTCTAGTCGCGGGGACACTGCACCAGCCAACAACTAAACACCAACTAAGAACCTATTCCCTTCCAGTTCCTAGAACTCACTCCATTCTCAGGACAGGAGAGGCCATACTGGGAGGGGGGGATGCTTCCATCTTCAATAACCACCTCAAAGACACTGCTCATAAAGTCAAAAATAAGTTCACTCCCTTATATCCACAAATAGGCAATCCTTTTGTTTGTTTTTAAAATAAGGTGCAGGCAGGAATGAAGGATAGCAGGCAGGCAAGCAGAAGGAGAGAGGAGGAAGAAGCACTTTATTTATTTTATTCAGTTGGTCATCACTGGTTGTTTCTCGGGCCCTGGGTCTTGAGCATGTGGACTGCACCCTGGTTTAAACCTCTAGGTCACCAGGGCGCCACAAATGTACAATCATATAAACTCGACATAATTCAAAATACTTCTATCCTATCCTTTTGGAATTAACTGTCATTTTAATATCTCCACATGCATGTGTATATACACATGCATGTACACGGGCATGCATACGTCTATGTGTCTGCAGTAATGCAGAGGGAAGGGAGCTACTGGCCATGTGAATGATTCTCTTAAAGATGCACGTGAAAGTAATGAACTGCTCAAAAACCCAAACTGGCATTAGTGAGTGGCATGGGAAGAGAGCAAGAGAGAGAGGGAGACAGCCAGCTAGCAAAGGTCCTTGATTAGGGGCCCGGGTGTCCCCACAAGCAGCATAAATGCTGGGCTCAGAGCACAGGCAGGAGGGCAGCTGCCAGCTTGACTTGGTTGAAGCCTCCCCTCCACCCACCCCGCCTTCTGCACCCTGGATCTTTTCCCACATGTCATTCTTTGGGTTGGCGGTCAAGTCCTCATGTTGGAACAGGGACGGGAGACACCGATCTGTGAACCCTGTCTGTACAGAGAATGACTGCAGCATTGGCATCGAGATGGGGTGGATTGTTTGTACCACTGACTGAGTGAGGCTGGCAACATCGTGTGCTTCTCTCTCCTCACGTAGAAAATGTTTTTCTAGGTTTGCACTGTTACTGGGATTGTCTTTAAAAGCTAGTATGTTGAGGAGGATTATATGAGAAGATGGAGGTGAAGGGGGTGTCTCAGCCCATGTGAGATCACCTTCACCCTCCTCCTCCTCCCCACCAATCACTCCTGCCCCAGGCAAGATGTGTTCACCTGTGAGCCAGCTTTGTGACTGTGTCATGGAAGGAGAGCAATGGGGCAGCTATGCTTTGGTGCAGGAGAGGGAGGAGGGCACTGCCAGGGCTGAGGGGAGTTTTGTTAAGAGAAGCAGAGCTGAGTAGGGTCCTGAGTGGATGCTGACGGGGGACACAACCCCGACACGTGTGGCTGGGGGATAGACAGTCTGTGACAGCAGCAGCCAGCCCTTCAAGCTTGATGGGGGGAGGTGCTTCAGAGACGTGAAAACCATCCTCTGTCACCAGCATGGCTCCACTAGAGGTCCCTGCCAGAGCCCTGCAGTCTTGCAATGTGAGAGCTCAACAGCCTTCAGAATCTGCAGCACCGACCCCTTCCTGGGACACAGCAGAGCGATGCAGCGCAGGCAAGGAGGCTTGTCCAAGGTCACACAGCAGGCCAGCTCTGGAGTTGAGTCTGGAACTCAAGTCACTGGGCCCCATTCCAGAGCACCTTGTGATGCCTACAATGTATCAATTTGAATCCCAGCAGCTCCCTAGCAGCTCACTTTGGTCAGGACTCTGCTCCTAGCTAACAGTGGTCCTTATGGGCTTCCTTTCCTCCTTGAGTTTGTCAGTCAGGCAGCTGCTCTATATAGCTTTTAAGGCCTTTTTAGCTTTGATGGTCTGTACTTCCCAGCTCACGAGTCACAGAGGCTGTCAGATGTCCCAGTAGGAGGAGGACACAGTATGACAGGTGGTGTCCCTGACTCTGGAGGAGGATTTGGCAGAGCTGCCTCTTGGATGGGGATGGGGAGGGCGGGAGCTGGCAGGAGGATCCACCCACTTTGGACCAAAGGGATGATTCACCCAGGGGAGGAAAGGCGAGAGGGAGGTACATCAGTAGGGGACTCTGCAAGAGACCTGTCATCTCAGTCCTAGACCCTTGCCCACAAAAGGCCCGGCGCGGACTCAGGCAAACCCAAAAGATCAAATTCACAACTTTCTCACCGAGATTCAAGGAGGCCACACTTTTGTAACAAAGCTCTTTCAGGATTAGTCAGCCAATTTCAGTCAGAGCTCAGCTAGTGGGGTCTTTCTAAAACAAAAATTGGGTCATGGAATTTTCTGCTTAGAACCTCTGAAAGGTTTCCACAACCTTGCCGTGGTCTAGAGATTGCTTAGATGTGGCTAGCCTGCCTTGCTGGCCTCCTCCAGCCTCTCCTCGCCCTCTGCCTAACTCTTCTCCCTCTGCCCCGCTCCCACCCCAAAGGTCCCCCAGTGAGCATGCTGTTTTCTCCCCTGCTCTACCATCCACTACGAATCCCTCCTCAGGTCTCTCTGATTAAATGTGACTTTAGCAGAAAGTTTCTTCTTACTCCCCCACAATCTAAATTATGGCCCTGACCCCTTCTGCCCTTCTGATAATCTTTTGATAATCTTGCTTATCATAACATCATGTCCACTCTTAGTACTTACTTCAGTCTAATTATGTATTTGTTTGGGATGATAGATCCCTCTTCTTTCTTCCCTTCCCTTCCCCTCCCCTGCTTTCTTCCCCAGATCCATAAAATCAAGAATCATATATATTTATCCTATTCCTCCCTGAAAAGCCAGTTCTTAGCACTGTGACTGGCAAATAGTAAATGCCCAGTAGAAGACTGTTTTCTTTTTTTAGAAAAAGAAAATGAAAGAGTACATAATCATTGAGACCCATACCAGGAATAACGGTTCCAAAATGTGAAATGTCCACAGTCCCTTTCAAAGTGCCCACAGGGGAACTTTGGCATTTATGTAAATCAGTGCTTTGTGCCATTCCTCCCAGGAGAGAGTTGTTTGAGAGCCATAAAATATCAAGACTAGACAGAATGCTGGACAGAACATCTCAGACAGTGGTTTCCAGTCCCTTTTTCATGGAACCTGTTTCCCAACAAAGTTTTGTTCAAACCCCACTGGAAAGCAAGGGTCTCTGGGGTGAAGGGGAAGGGAATCTTTACGGTCCCCTAGTGGGTGTTCCTGAAGGGGAAGGATGGTGGTCCAACTGGGGTTTTAAAATAACAAAAATATCAATAATCAGTAAGCATTCAACAGTAAGAGCAAATAGAATCCATCTGCTATTTTTTTTTAGACAACTCTGGACCATATCGATGACAAAACACTCTACCTGGCCCAGGGGGCAGGCCCCACTCCTCGTCTGTGCAGATCTCCCGGCCCTCATCCATGGAAATTTTATCCATGTCTTCATCAAGGAAGGAAATGACTTGGTCAAATGGTAAGAGCACCCCCACTGGACAAAGCTCAAACTAAGGGCAGGCAAATGGAATAAAGACCATATAAGCTCAAAAAGCTTGAGTAGCAGCCTTCTGGCTACTCCCAGGACAAAGGCTTGCATCTTTGACAGTCAGGATTGGGTAAAGGCCTCAGGCACTGCAGCCAGGAAATCTGGGTTCAAATCCTAGCCACACAAAGACAACCTGCTGACTGGGAGAAAGTATTTGCATTTTACACATCTGACAAGGGTTTAATACCAAAAATATATAAAGAACTCATAAAACTCAATAATAGTAAAAACAAACAACGCAGTCAAAAAATGGGCAGAAGAACCAGATAGACATTTCTCCAAAGAAGACAAAGAGATGGCCAACAGGCACATGAAAAGATGTTCTTTCTCACTTCTTATTAGGCAAATGCAGATGAAAGCAACAATGAAATGTCACCTCACACCTGTAAGATTGACTATTATTCAAAAGTCTGGAAATAACAAATGCCAAGGATACAGAGACAAGGAACACTTCGACACTGCTGGTGGAGTGCAAATTGGTGCAACTCCTATGGAAAGCAGTATGAAGATTCCTCAAAAAGTTGAGAGTGAAAATTCCATACAATCCCATTGCCTCACCTCTGTGTATTTACCCCAAAAGATAAAAACCTACTAATGGCAGAGATATATGCACCCCTATGTTTATTATAGGATTATTTACTATAGCTAAGAACTGGAAACTAAGTGCCTATCGTCAGATGAATGGATAAAGAAAATGTGGTAGATATACACAATGGAATAAAACATAGCTCTAAAAAGATAAAATCCCATAATTTCTGACAACATGATAGAACCAGAGGGAATTATGCAAAGTGAAGTCAGTCAGAAGGAAAAAGATAAATACTGGATGATTTCACTCATGTGTGAAATATAAAGAAACCAAGCAAAGGAACAGACTAAACAAAAACTAACCCGTGGACATTTGCAATAGAACTGAGGTTGCCAGTAGGAAATGGGACTGGGGGTGGGGGCAGTGGTGGTGGGTCCACTGGACAGGGGGAAGGACTTTTGGTTATTTGGTGGTGGGCAGGGTGCATTGGTATGTATTTGAGGAATGAAGAATCAGCACATATGGGTTCACATGACTTTGTAAATCAAAATTACTTCTATAAATACTAAAAGAAATTAGGATTTCATAAAAAAAAATTCCTCCCCACACCATTCGATAGTATTGACCATTGGTAACTTATTTTCTGTCTTTAGACTTTAGTCCTCATGCATAAAATGGGGATGATAAAACGACCCATTGCAGAGTACTCTGATAAGAAAAGAGAGAAAAGAGAATCTGTGCTAGCTAGTTGACAAGGGAATGAGCACCGCTACGTGAGAATTTCAGTCACCACTTGACATTCACGAGTCTGAGGTCTTCTTTACCTTGATGTCTGGTGGCTGGGAGTTGGGCAAAACACAAGTGGTATCAGGATCATCTTTGTCACTATTACAAGGGCACCTGTCCCCATCTGAGGATACGACCTCGAAGGGGTTGGATGGACACAAGTTCGCGCATCACAAGAAGTCAGAAGTCCCTGATGGAACCCCCAAAGGAAACATCAAACCATCAGCAGCTTTACCTCTCTGCCTGACCTCGACAACCTAACACTGAGTTAGGGGATGGATATTGGGTCTGCTGCTGCTCATTGGACAGGAACAAAAGCTCTGTGTACTGACGATGAGGAAGGAGTGTAAGCTTTCTTCGTAAAGTTAGGTTTGAAATACTCCTTTTTCTGCTTCCTGGATTCTGCCAGGCCTCATGGGCTTTCATGAGCTAGAATGATTTTCTCTTCTGTTATTTATCTAGCCACCCCCGCTTCCCCCGAGGAAGCCCAGAGTACCTCAGCATCTCAGAAGTGGAAACACTATCCACAGTGTAAGGCCTCTTACTGATACTTTTTTGACCCATGTGCTTGTGCAGAGAGAATGCGGGCAGGTGCAGAGAGAATGCAGGCAGGTGCAGAGAAAATGCGGGCAGGTGCAGAGAGAATGCAGGCAGGTGCAGAGAAAATGCGGGCAGGTGCAGAGAGAATGCAGGCAGGTGCAGAGAAAATGCGGGCAGGTGCAGAGAGAATGCGGGCAGGAAGAGGGCAGGAAGAGGGCTTGCCGCACACACCGTGTGCCTGCCCTGTGGAGGATGCTTCTTAGGTGGCATCCACGTAATTGCTGCAATAAGCTTACAACATAGCACTATGTGTTAGATTGAAAATTGATACTCAAGGGGCAATGTAGCTTGTCCAAAGTTACAATTCACAGTAGGAGTAAAACAAGGATTAGGACCAGGTTCAGCAGAATCTGAAGTCTTCACTGTTTCCTATAGGTCATGGCACTGTCCTTTTCAAATTTTATTTCTCAAACATTAATTTCTTCATTATTAAAGTAGCCTTGGGAGGCAGGGGCCACTGTGCCCATTACAGAGGGATAAACAGCTTTGGAGAAACAACAATGATTATCCATTGTCACGTAACAGTCTCGTGGGCTATGAATCTACAAGGCACAGAGGTCAGTAGTCATAAAGATCACTCCAGTGTGGACAGGAGGGTTTCAGAACCTTTTTACACCCATGCACCTTTCCTGAGAGAGGTGGGAAAAGAAGCAGAGGATGTCAGCCATTTACTTCCAGGGAAGTATTTCTCAGAGAGCCTTCCTCATGAGCTGTGCTTCAAGATTTTCAGGAAACAAAAGCCTTGTTCTGGATCCTGCAGCATCCCTCTCTGGTAGAGAGGAATTTTCTATTTACTGAGTGAATGGACTTCTGAATGACAACATCCTCCCACCTAGAACCTGGACCAGGCCCAGGCATTAGGGTCCAGATACCCATGAAATTGATGGGTGGCATGTCTGGGAGTCAGTATCATGCGTGGTGTGGGCAGGTGTCCAGGATAAGTCTATCTCTGAGGGCTGAAGGGCGTGTTCTGTCCTAAGAGAGGCACAGAGAATACTACTCCTTCCTACAGATCCCTGCTAAATAAAAATCTTCGGCCTGAGAACATATTAGTCACGGCGATGGCAACGGACTTGAAGCAGTGTGGGATGTAATACACACCATGCATGAGGAGGAGCACCGAGTGGATTCTGCTGACTGACTGATGATCTCCATTGTAAACAAGAGATCACATCTATGGGGATTCACCATATGCTTAGTCTTATCTTCACAGCAGTCTAGGAGTTGGGGCTATCACCAACGCCATTCACAAGAGGGGACAGAAATACAGAAAGATAAGGACTTTAACCAAGTTCAGTTTGACACCAAAGCCAAGCTCAGTCATTTCCTGCTGAGGAAACAGACACACTGGGAAATGGTAACTCACCCAAGGCCACCCAGTGAGTCACAACAAGAGGGAATTGTAGCATTTTCTCACTCTGATGGGGGCGTAAGGAATTCTGATGCACAGAGGTGCCCAAAAGTCACAGGAGAGGTGGGAGACATGTTTCAGAGGTTGGTTCCAAGAGTGGCCTAAACAAATGGTGGCAGATTCTGGACTAAGGGTTATGGTCAAATCATGAGTCCCTTATTCCTTCTCTATCCTTCTGTCAAGATTGAATAGAGGGCATGAAACCTGTAAGGCATCTCAGAAACATCTCCAGTGCAGATGTAATACTTAGAAAAGATGATGCTGAAGTTCAGCTAGGTGTTCAGCTCATGTGTGGTCCTGGGGCTGAGAGAAGCTCATGGGACTTTCACGTGTATGGCTGTGTTAGGAGGAAGCTGGCTCAGCTCTCACCCATAACATGCTCTCATCCCCTGGCCTTTGAAATCATATTCATTCACTCATTCACTGAACATCCATGAATGGCGTCCAAATGTGGCCAATACAACCCTGGGTGCAGGGCCACCACAGCAGATTCAACAAAGTGCTTACTCTCGTGAAATGTGGAATTTACTTCAAATGTCATCTCCTGAGTGAAGGTCACTCCAGACAGAAATGGTCCATCTTCCTAATTTTTAGAGCATGTAAGGTCAGGAACTCAGTCAGTAATGTCTGACAAATGTTTCTCAAATTAATTCATTCGCTCAGCCAGTCAGCAATCCAAAAACACTATACAGCATCTTTCTGTGTCCAATAAGTTATACTAGCTTTTATCATGGAGAGTTTTAGGTTTTCAGGACATATATCTTACTTTCTATAATGCAAATTCATTGACAATAAGAATAATTATATGTCTGTTGTCTATGGTAGAAATGACATTTTCTGGGAGTAAAACAGCTGCTTAGTGGATGTTGTTAAAACAACGGGAAGATGGTGGTTAAAGCAATGACAGCTCTTGGATACTTCATAGTTAGAGACATAATATTGCTGCCATTTGAAGATTAGGAACATGTAAGTTTCCAAGGTAGGTCATACTCAGAACCAGGATTAAAACCTAGAACTTCTGAATGCAATTCTGATCCCTTTAGTCTTTCAAGGTAAGATATAATCTGCTAAGGTAGATTTAAGAGTAAGAGCTCTCCAAGGCTGATCAGGGAAGCGAGGATTCCTGGTCAGCTCCTTAGGGTCATGGTCATCTTATCTTTGTTCAGGGGTCCTTTGGGGACAATTCCAGACCTGAAGAAACATCATTTCCAGGAAGTCTGTCTCTTCACAATCAACTAGAATGTCTCCATTCTTCTAAGAATTAGTTCCTATCTCCACAGAAATAGAGTTTAATGATCCTAGGGAATTTGTCCAGTGTAACAGTTAAAATCATAGGCTTTGGTGTCAAACTGGGCATGGGCAAGTAAGGTGCTTATCTTTCTGCATTTCTTTTCCCTCCTCTGTGAATGGCACTGGTGATAATCCCAGCTCCTGAACTGCCGTGAAGATTAAGTGAGATAATTTATGTAAGGTCCCTACCCCCAAGACTAAGCACATATTGAATCCTCAACAAATGGTACTCAGGTGGCGGCTTGTTGACAATGGAGAGCATCGGTCACTCAGCAAACCTTCTCCAAGTGCTAGTCTTATGCCAGGCATTGTGTAAAATGCAGAGAATTTGGGGAAAGCTAAAATCAGAATCCCTGTTCTCAAGAACCCAGCACTCTCATTGGAACATTACATGAGTTATGTTCATTGAGGCAGAATCAGTACAGCACAAACTAATCACCATGGGGAAACACAAAGGGAATAGACCTTAATTATAACTGAGGATTTGAAGAGGACTAGCATTGAGCCACTTCCTGAATGATGAACAATGAAAATGAAGAAGGTAGAGAGAACAGAATATACACTATTAAGAAAGGCCCTAGTGTTTTCAGGGGACACCATGTTTGCTCATGTCATCAGAGCATAAGGAGAGTAGATATAAAGGGGAGCAGGATTGTAAAACACAGATACATCCACTTAAGTAATGTTTCTGTACCATGAAAAGTAATTTGAACTTAGGTTTTTAAATGCCAGGGAGTCACTGAGAAGTTTTGAGGATGGTGGTGGAATGACCTGACCTAAGAATGGACAGGCATTTCAACGTCGGATGCATGCTAGCAGCAGGAAGAACGATGAGAAGGGAGAATGGTGTAGACAGGAGGCCTACCCTGTGCATCCTTCCCTGTCATAGTCCAATGCCCTGTATAATCTAGCCCCTGTCTGCCCTTCTCCCCCTTTTTCCTACAACTCTACCCCTTATCCACTGGTCCTCCAGAAAGACTGACTTCCACCCTAATTCTGGACCCTCATCAGCACATCTAATTCAGGGCCTTTGCACGTGCTTTTCTCTCTGCCTGCAATAACCTGCCCCCAGCTACCCCATATGGTTTGGCCCCATGTTTCACTGAGACCCTCTCAGATGTCACCACCCTCTCTAAAAAGATATGCAGCCATTTTTCAATCCCCTCACCATGGTCTACTTTTATTTATAAAACTTATTCTATCAGCCATTATGGTAGACTCTTACTTGTTTACATCTTTACTATCTGTCTTTTTGAAGACAGAGTGTTTCTCTTTCTTATCCATGCCCATATCCTTAGTCTCTACCAATCATAAATATTGGTTGAATGAATGACTGACTAGTCTTCCTTTACCCTGATATCACAGCAATTTCTCACTCATAAGGCATTTTTTTTTGGGGGGGGGGCATAAAAAAGGAAATGGTCCCTATTCATGCAGATCTTACAAAATGACCTGTAAAAATCTTGGCACAAATGTAACCACTGATTGTTCACAGCACAAAAAAAGACCTTCAGTGTGGTAGAAATAATCACATGAGGTCAGAGCTTCTTGGGGCCAGAGGGGAGATTGTGGGGAAGACTGGAGACAGAGAACTCATCAAGCTACCAGGGGCCTTGACTTGAACTGGCACCAAGTAGGCTCTCAATAAACACCGGATGAATGACTGACTGAATGTCACATTTTGCTGTGCTCTTTCCCACCTTTCCATGGCTATTTTAAGTGACAAGATGAAAAGCAGGATTTAAAATACTGGTCCAGAGGTGAGAACAGAGCTGGACACCAAGAGAGGAGAAGTAAACAAACACACGTTTTTGTTTAGGAAGCCCCAGATAGACTGCTTTCTTCTCATAGCGAGCAGCGCACGTTGTATGTGGCATTGCAGATACTGGAACAGCAATGCCTTGTATTGATGGAGTGACTGCCTCACAGGGGCTCAGCCCGTTTTACAGACATGATCTCATTCATGCTGTCTCAGGTCTTCTATTCAATTACAGAACAGTTCATTGTTCCAAATGATGCAAACTATTTCTTTTAGACGCACTCTTAGAATTATCCATTCTCCTGTTACAGGTTCAAAGATTTACAAATCACCGCCAAATGGCTCTAGAATTGCTTCAGCAGGAAAGGAGGTGGGTAGAAATGGAAATGTACTGACTTTATAATTTATGAAGTCTTCAGATATTAGGAAGTCATTCTTGGTATAAGCATCTTGAAACAGGAAAACAGAGGCTGAGACTTAGTGGCAGACGCAGAGTGTAGACATAATAAAGGTAGGAAAAAAAAGATAATGTATCCTCTATAACATAAGCAAGGGCTATGTAACTAGGAGTTAACCAGTGTGGCTAAATGGCAGGGTAATTATTACCATAATAAGCATAATAAGGAGATGATAGGGACATATTCCCCAGCTAAAGATCACAAGAACGAGGATTGTTTCTTGCTCCGCTGTGAATTACTTTGTGGCCTTCAGCAAACTCCTAGCTTCTCTAGATCTTGACTGCTGTACTTGGCAATGGAAGAGATTGAGTCGGTGCTCCCAAAGTCCCTTCTATCAGAGGAATTTAATAAGCCTTTGTTGTTCTGACAGGAGCCACACAATCAGCAGCACCAGCACCGCTGTACTGATGCTTAATGTTTAATCGGAAACTTAGTAGATAATCACTCTGTGTTTGGTAGATAGATGTGTTTTGTTTTACATAGCTTGTACACTCAACTAGATTTTATACACATTGAGCGAGTGCCTGTTATGTTCCAGGTACAAAGGTGGTGTGAGAGTACAAAATTTGTGCCACAGAGAATCACTGGCATAGCTGTAAGCTGTGACTTGAGGCAAATGATTAATTTAGAGTCAATAGGAGCTTCTTGGAGGAGATGATATAAGATGAGTTTACAGGGCTAATTAAGAATTCACCAGATAATTAGGAATCTAGGAAATTACAGGAAGGGGAAAGGAATTATAGTCAGAAATGTGACAGAGGTTGGGGGAAATGTGAATAAAGTGTGAGGGTGGCTGGGTAAGAAGCCAGGCTGGAGAAGTTAAGTGTGGGTCACATGTGTGAGTGGCTCTGGGTCTCAGGCTTCATTTTACAGGTACCTGTGAAACTGACAGTTCCATAATATTAGGAGAGGGTCATGTTTGATTTTTAGGAGGAACATTACACATCATTTTGCCATATATGTCACTCCAAGGAAATCAGGGACCAGCTGTTATTCTTGTTTCACAAATGGGGATTTGGGATTCAGACAGGAGAAGGCACCTGCCCAGAACCAAGTAACTAAAGAATAACAGGTAGGAATCTACTCCCAGTAAAAGTCCATTAAAATCTACCTCTTCCGTCTCTAGAATTTAACCTGTTGTTCTCCTGCGCAGACCCTGGCTCCCCTAGACAACTCGCTCCCTCGTTCTCCGCACACACCACAACAAGCCACCTTCCGACTCCTGCCTCCATGTGGTTTGGTCAGCCTGGGATGTTCCATCTCACCTTTCCTTGGTTCAATTTCCAAAAATACTTCAAGATTTAAGTAGAGTTCTACCTACTCTGGGAAACTTCCTTGACCACTCTAGTTTCCATAGCCCTTTCAAAAGTGTTTGCACATGTACACCACATATCCTAACAGACGCCATTCACTGATCACACTCCACAGTTCCAGAAGGCACACAGCTTCCTGGTGCCTTACACCATGCTAGGCAGGATACAGCAGTGAGAAAAAGATAGTCTTACCCGCAAGTAGTTCAAATCTAGTTTGAAGAGACACAATCAATAGTCATGTGATGACCAACTTGGATGGTTTTTGAAGAAAGAGATGGTGATACTGGGTAAGAAGAGAAGAATTTTGGAAAGGCTGCCATGAGGATATCACATTCCAACTGGGATCTGACAGATGAGAAGGTGAACAGCGGTTAACCAGGTAAAGATAAAGAGAAACAAGGAACAAAACAGGACCTGGGCTGAAGAAACATCCTGCCCAGGACCCCTAGTGGGAGAAAGCCTGAGGTACTGAGGAAGAGAAAAGAGATAACACAGTGTTCCTCAGCCGGGACACATAGTGGTGATGAGAAACCAGTGCAGG